>JAQFJB010000006.1:25672166-25686748 GCA_029874875.1 Naso minor
GACAAAAGAACGGAACAAACAAGTAGATTACAAAACCTTCCTCACCTATTTTGACCAAAACTGTCATTATTTTTGCTATTAAGTAGCAAAAAAATGTCTTCTTCACTGAGAAAGATTCTGCCGTCACACTCATATTGTACCTGACAAGTTTTTGAGGCTGAGTATTCTTAAAGCTGCATTAGTTATTTTATTTTGGCCCTTACAAAAGCTACGACAAGATGATATGTCAATAATATGCCTAAAATTTGTGAATCTATATATGTCAGTATACTGTGAATCGCTCAAATATTTGGCTTTTTAAGAGTTTTGGCTACAGTGCCTCCTCCCTGAAATTCAAAAAATGCATCTAAAACTCTTTTCTGTTCGTGGTCCAAACAAAGCCATTTCTGCTACAATCTTTTGTTTAAAATAATGACAAATATATACAATTGGTGACGCAAGTTTATCGTTTCTGCTAACGCTACATTTGCACAAGCTACATTGCTGTGGATACGTGTCTAAAAGCAAGGCACACTGACGTAACTTCATCAAACACAGACAAACACTGAACATGAATGTGGCCAAACATCTCCAAACATTTTAGACAAAAGCAGACAGCCTTGGCTCAGCAAAGAAACACCTGAGTTCGTTTGTTTTACAGTGTTTTTCAGGCGTCCACGGGCTTCAGACACGTCCAGTCACTCTATAATACAATAATCTTACAACCTAATGTCTGAATCATTAACAAACTTACGAAATGCCTCAGACATACAGCTATCACATTTACACTACAAGCTAACAGTACAATCAAACTCCTCAGTCGTTGTGCTCAGTCTGTTCATAACTAAGGTCACATTTAGACAGGAGCAGGCCTACTAAAAACAAAAATCTCTTTCCTCTGAGTTTAAAAAAAAAAAAAAAGTTTATAAAAAGAACTAAAAGCCGAATTGTTAGTTGGCGGTGTAACTTTGTGATGACATACCATAGGAGCTGCAGAAGCTGTTTACTTCCTGTTGCTGCTAAACAGAGCCACAAATTAAAGAAATTCAGCCGAGTGTGATTTCTAAAATTATGCAAACACTCGAATGTGCCTCAGTAGACTGTTGTCATTTTCAACTTGCTTTTGGGTGCACTGTGGAGTGTTTAATCAGAGTTTGGTAATGACTATTATGGGATGCGTTGACTTGGGGCCCGCTCACTGTTCCACCCGCATGTGTGAGATGCACCAACGAGCCAGTGTTGTCACTATTTCTGCTACCTATCGAAATGTGCTACTTTGCTGGTTAAGTTTAGGCAAGGTGTCCAAATAGTTAAGGTTAGGGCAAAATGGGTGGGGCATATAAATCCAGGTTAAGATTAGGCATGTGAAATATATATAATCATGCCTAAGAAATTTGGTTAAGTTTCTCAGTTCGCTCTGTGATAGTGTTTTTTGACAAAGCAGCAGAAATCCACAGAGCATCTCTCCGTTTATGTGAGCCACCGGAACAACGGGCCGTCGGAACAGTGATGCGGCTCCGTTGACTTGTGCTAGCATTAGCATTAGCTTAGTCACCGCTTTCACAGGATTTTCGTTTTGCCAGTTTACACAGCCGGAAACAAGGTCGCGTTTTCAAAGGACTGCACTTAAAAGTTTGCAGTTTCTAGGGCGCCAGCATGCCGATGTCACGTAAAACAAAGTCTGAACCAAGAAAAGTTTATAATTTGATGCAAAAACTTGCTCCATGTGAACTGACCCTGAACTGATGAGAAGAGGAGGGGGTTGCTGGCCAGGGAGTTCATTGGTGATCAAAGAACAGCCAGATTCAATTCAATGATGTGTGGAATTCACTTACTTTGCACTAAAATGTTGAGTTTTGGGCCTGACATTACCTTTTACTTTACTTTTGGGGTTTAGTCACCCTGTAACTGCTTTGTCTGTCTGCTGTTTGCTGCTGTACTGATGCTGCACAGTGAGTGGATCTGAGCTTTTGTTTGTTTGGTTGGTTTTAACTGAAAATGCTGCCTGTTATAGCTAATGAGGTTAAATTAAAAAAATGAGTTCAACAAAGAGATGTTGATAAAGCGTGTGGCTGCACATTAAGATTTTTGACTGCTGAACCTTAGTTTCTCTGACGTTCCGGCTGTAGCCCTGTGTTCTGTCATAAACTGGTAGAATACTGACACAAATTCCAGTCAGAGTTTGAATCACTGTAGCTCAGGAACAAGATCAGATGAAACTCTCGGTGGTGCAAATGGTTCCAAGAGATTCCACAAATGAGTTGTTCATGTTTTTGACGTAGGACGATTTCACGAGCATCCACTTTTCTGTTAGTTTTGTCCAGCTCCATTGTGGGAGAGAATGTCCATCAGCACCACAGTGGAATAATTAGAGTTTTGCATTGTGGAGGATCTTATTTTGTCATTATGTTACCTGCATGAGGTAAATCACCTTCCTGCATTTTGTTTCTGAAAGTGGTTCACAGTTGAGAGTCACCGTTTTGGAGTTGGACGCTCAGCAGTGGTTGCTCTTCTCATCTCGCCTCCATCTCCTCAGTCTTAAAGGGCATGTTAGTGGAAGATGTCAGTTGCTTTAGCTGATGGTGAGCGGCACTGACTAATTTCCCATCCAGAGAGGTGAGCGCATCTGGAAAGGACACACCTGCCAACACGGCTGTCAGCGAGCGTGTGAGAGCAGTGGGATAATTGAGCCGCATTCAGAGATCTAATAGCAGAGGGGAATACAGCAGCATAATGGCCACTTTGCTTGAGTGGGATTGTGGCAGGTGAAGCTCAGGACTTTTCCATATAATCCAAGGACTTAACTGTCACATTTAGGTGTCATTAAAGAGACAAATGACAAGGACACAATTTGCCAAATCGGCGTCAGGTATTGATGAGCAACAAATGTAGTGATTTTTCTTTTTTCTTTCTCTTTGATTAATGCTGTACTGGGCAGCAGACGGAAGAAAGGATTCGCTCTCCTCTCCGCTCCTGTAATGTGGATGTTTAACTGTGGTTTCTTTCTTGAGTGTCGACAGTGACACTGAGAAAGACTTATTTTGAAATCTGTCCAAATTCTAAATGTTATCCCTTTGACTTGAGAAGTGAGTCGGTGCAAACTTCAGAGACAGCAGTGCACAGGTGTTCTCTGTTGGTCTGAATATCAAAGGGGCAGATGGCATCGCCAACATCACTGTCTACATGACATATTGGAGGGTTAAAGGGACACAGTGGCAGACTTTTGACAGCCACAGCAGTAGTTTGATTATTGCGTGCATGCTTATGAATTGGTTTAATGACGATGAGCTGGTTTTGGTCTCAGCTGAACCTTGTATACACCAACCCAGACAACCTGATTTACAAAATCAGTTTTTTAAAAAGCCCAGATGAGTCAAATCTGGACAAACAAAACATTTGACGGTATCAGAGAAAACCCTTTTAATAAAACAAGCAGTTCCAACCAAGCTATCTGACTGGTCAACAGGACATTTAGAAAGTGTTCAAATCAGCACGACAGCATTCCTTATTCATCACTAAAAATATTACTCCATAATTATTGACAGGTGCTTTCCTCCCACCCCCGACCTGTGTGTGTACAAAAGTCGGAGCACAACTATTGTGACCGCAGTGAAAAACAGATATGGACTGAAGTTGAGTACATTTATCTTTTTTTCACTAAATTTTGACTTTTCGGCTTTTCAACGGTGTGGAGTTATTGAAATGTTTGGCTTCCTCAATCAGCTGTGTCCTTGACACGTAGGCCTATGGGGCTATCTAATGAAAGTTGGGGTTAAAGAAGCCACATCTGTTTGTCGAAAAATTATTTTAATAACACGGTTGATATACAGTAGGTAAGCATTGCCTGACACTGTGTTATAACTGAAGTGTACGAAGTTTGCAGCTGTAGAAGCTACATCTCTCTGTGGAAAAATGTTTGGTTACACTTTACTTAAAGCATCCATGGCTCATGTATTATAAACATACTTATAATGTGTTACAGTGTGCCTATGGTGCAGTATAGTCATAGTTATAAGCAAGGTTAGGGTTAACCCTAACCCTAACCACAACCATAACCACATATAACGCATTATACGTGTGATGAAAATGTGTTATAGTGTGTTATACATGTTCTAAATATGTTATAATGCATTATAGAGACAGGCTTTATAGAACGTGTCACCAAATATTTTTTGGCAGTTAGCTATAACACACTTAATATTGGCAAGCATTTTTGTTTTTATTGGTGCGGTATTCCTTTAATTGAGGAAATCCCACGACCTTTACAACGCATTTGAGCTCAAAACTCACTCACCTGGGACTACAGATCCTCTCTGCTGCTGCAGGAAAGGGTCGGACTGCTTGCTGGAGGAGTAAAGTTGTCTGCTGAGCTGTTTACTGGCAAGAATGATTGTTTTCCAATTATTAGGCAGACCTCATGTATTTCCCTGGTAACACTCACAAAAACATTCGAGAACTAATCGTCCCACGACATGAAAAAATTTTGATTTCATACTTTATTTTGTTGGTAACATTTGCACAATTGCAATTTTAGTGATAAAGTGGCAGAGTCTCTGATACCAACGTAGGAAGAACATCCATAAAGCCAAAACAGGAAACAGGAACTGCTAGTAGCTAACTCAGCTTGACTTTCCATAGTGCAGATTCACCAACATGTAAAGAAATATTTTGTAAAAGTTTGGCTCAGGAGTAACTGACACTTAAGCAGTACTGTCGTCCTGTTTACATTACCCAAAGCATGATGGGAACAAATGTCTAGGAGAAAAGGTCAAAAAACAGGAGGGACAAAATCCTGGAAAAATAGCTTTTTGGGGGGTTTTACACTTTATTTTTAGACAGTATTTATCTTAACATGTGCCATGTATGTGTTTGAATGTTTCACTGCCACCCAAATATATCCATTTGTATTAACATGTGATGAAAACCTTCAAGAGAAAAAAACAGTTGCATGAAGACATCCCCGGACATGTGCAGTTCTGATGAAGATGAAAATTGACAGCACTTCTGATTAATTCATTCTGATAGCAACAATAATGACAGGCCATGCCTAGAAATTTAAGCCTGTGAATGAAGAAAGTGAAATCTTAGCAAATACAGAGAGGAGTTGAAAGGGTCAAACGATTTTTTTGCAGTGCATTTTGTAGCATTTGCATGGAGACTGCATTTCCAGGGTCCCCTCTGCTTAAAAAAAATGTGGAATATCTCAAAGATGTGTTTCTGAAAGGGAAAGACACAAAATTTGATGAATTCTCATAGACAGGCAGCAATGTCAAACAGGGTGCAGCTCCTTGGTCACCGCAGAAATATTTCAAAATAGAGTGAAACTTGTTTTCAGCATTCACTGCATCATGATTTTAAACGTGTAGGCCCAAGTTTCACCCCTTAAAGAAAAGAAAAGAAGTATTTCAGATTCCAAAAGGGCTCAGATTTACTCCCATCATGGAAATTAACATCAGTGCAACTTTGGGATCTCCTTATGTTGGATATGCGTGAGTCCTTTTATGTGTTTTATATCTGGCACTCGCTGGCTTAAACCTACATTTAAGGCTTCTTTAAATGAGGCACACATGCTGCATTAATTAGATTCCGACTCACAACTGAGGCTGGCAGGTGACAAACAGGGGTCCCTTTCTCTCCTCTCATAACTCACCTCCTGCTGAAAGTTAAGTGAACCTCTAAGGTTCCGTCTGGCGTTCACATGATGAAACAGACAGCCAAGTGATGAAATAGACAGCAAAGTATAATTAGTTGTGATTTTTCTCCTCACCTGTGACAAAAATCTGATGTTTTTAATCAGTCTAAACGGCAAAAACTGTCTGGAGTTTGGATTTTTAAACAGGTCAACAGACGGTACATATTTTATCAACGTTATTTTTTGAGGAACAATACCAAAGTTTTTTAGCAAAACTACTAGAAGGTGACCCATAAGAACCCTCTGTCAATTGATAAAGTGGAGCAGATACGAAAACAGTAGGCTCAACAGGCTGGCAGAGTCCACTCAAATTAAAAACTGATCATATTACATATTTATTTTTACTGCATTTCACAAACTGACCAGCCAAAATATGAATATATTGTGCTGCATTATATCTGTGTGCATTACGCTTTCCATTGTAAATGAATTATCATAGTTTTCTGTGAAAAGATGTTCATTTTTACCAGAAAATCAGTGCTGTTTTTGTTTTTTGTTTTTGGGTTTTTTTGGGGATTTTTTTAGTGTTCTGGTATTCAAACTGTTTGCCACCAGATGTACACACCAGTGAGACAATTTCACATTAATCCAAACTGTCAATCATCCTCATCTGGCGCCCAGCATTGCTGCTACCTGCTGCAATCGTAACACCTGCTCCATCAGAGCAGTCTCACCAACTGCTGTCACATTATCGCTCACAAACACTTTTTAAAGCTCTCACTAACAATTTAGCATGTTACCTACAGTAATTATGTGTATAATAATGAAAACATCAGTGTTTTGGCTGAAAATCATATTACATTAGGACTGTTAAATGTGTCATAAATCACAGCAGTTCTGTTAGATTCACCTAAAAAGTAAATAAATAAATAAAGATACTGTTTACTGCTTGATTTAATTTGGCTAATGATTTTATTAATTGTCTAATAACTGGTTTAAGGTCCAAATATGTAATAAATTTACCTTCTTTCATAACTTTTTACCTTTGTTGTTGTGCAAATGCTCTCTTGTAGGAGGAACATGCTAACAGTCATTCCTGGTGTAGAACCGTGTGTTGTGCTCACATGAACTGTGTTGCCTTGTTACTTATTAGAGCACCATGTGTGCATGTTTAGATCCATGATCTACACCTGTTGTTATCATTCTGTCTTACCTGGATAAGGTAAAGTTTCATGTAGAGCATGTGCATTTAAGCCACATGTAAACAGTTTGGACAGTGTGACCATTCTTAGAAACCAGATGTCTTTAGTCTTGCTAACAGCTCTGAGAGGTTGTAATGGGGTACAGTGGAACTTTAAGCTAGATGTTACTGTCACCATGCTTCCACACTCACAGTGACAATGCTAACATGTTGAGGCACGGTTCATGTGAAGTTGATCATGTTTTCCATGTTAGCTAAATGCTGATTATGCTGTTATGCTAAAATTTGCTAATTTGCGCATAAAGATAATCTGAGGTTGAGGGGATGGACATAGTGTTGCAAGTTTTTTGGTCCTAAATCCGAGTATTGGATGAATTCAAATAACTGGAGTGGACCTGTGCCCTATAGAGGATATGTGTGGACGTCACTTCCCCTCCGGAACACGCCGCCCCAGTCGGACTGAATGCCAAAACATCCACCAACATGGCTGAGCTCAGCAGTGGAGACAGCAAAAGTTAAGAGTGAAACAAATAGTTAGCTGCTTTAATTAAAGGCAGTTGGACTTGACAAAATCCTTACAACTTAACGAAGCATCGGTGGGTCCACAGACATTGACAGTTAGCCAGAATTAGAGTTTCCTGACCTTTATGTTAGGCTACATGATTTTGATGCTGGGAAAATACACATAGCCTGAAGGCATGCAATAGTCTGGATGTCAATCAACCTTAAGGACGCTAATATACACAATTTAAACACAGTTGGTAGAAAGTTTAAAGTGACCTGGTTGACTGCTTTGTGGAGCAGCATTACCCCCTTAGAAAGGAAGACTAGATTTGTCTTGGCATTTGCTAACACGAACGTTATCTCAACATTCCCAATTAGTTTGCTTTTTAATAAATGTCAACAAAAACTTTACAGTTACACAGGATATGAGTTGAGGTATGATTTTACGTTTGGCTGCACACAAATTGTACACTAACGCTGTCACTGTGGATACACCTGCGTGTATCCACAGTGACAGCGTCACGTGCCAACCCTCTATTACGGGCATAATTTGTGCCATGCATGTTGGAGCAGGACCTGCTCCAGGACCTTCCAGAATAAGAGTGAGAAGTTTGTCAAAGATCACTGGTTTGGTCATTTTTTTGACTGTAGTTTGAATTAGAGCATTGTAATGTAGGCTACTTTTAGTAGCTGCAATCTGAAAAGAAGAATTTTTTGGAAGAAACAGTCAAAATGTCTGTGAGCCCCACGGCTAAGCAGGCATGTGTCTGTGCAGTGAAACGGATACGGTCAGTTGGGAGGCGTGTGTGTGGAAGTTCGGCACTGTCCGTAGTGCTGAAACAGACGGAGAGACAGGTCATATTGCTTAGTTTCATAGCTTGCTTGCTTTTTTTGGTTGTTGATATAAGTTTCAGCTCAAAGTTAATTTTCCCTCCATTGTGAAAATTAACAGACAGGAGGGAAACAACAGGAAAGTAAAGGGACGATGAAGAAGAGAGAGGGAGAGAAAGCTGCCTGCAAACTGTAAACAGCTGTTTACACTCCACCCCCTGCAGATTTTGAGTAAATATTGTCAATGCACTGATTCATATACATAAATAAAGCTTTGTTTTTTTACTCTTGTTTATTTTCACCCACAGCAAACATATTCAGGCAATATCAGGACTCTGGATTTTTTTGATGCTGTCCAGGACTTTTTCTGTCCCCCTGACCTGCTTGAACAGCAGCTTTTCGGACTGAGAACCTCATGATTTACGACCAAAGCATCGGCCTCATTCCTCTCTTTTACCTGAAAGGCCTCATGTTGGTTAACACACCACCTACATGTGCATGTTCAAAATGTACATCAAGATCTTGGGTTGATGTTAATAAATATCAAACAGTCTCAAATAGCAGGTTTTTTATTTGCATTGATTTTAGTATACATTCTTTCCAGTTTTTAGATCATAATTTTCATAATGTGGTTAATACTCTGAGCTCCAGGCAGGCTGACTAAACAGGTGGCGAGCTTGAGGATGGCATTATTTCTCCCAAGGCATGTGACCTGCCTGCTCCGTGTTTTTGAATGCTCTTATTATAATTTGCATTTACGCTCAATGTTGCCATGGCAGCAAGTAAGTCTTGCAACTTTTATCTGAGGCAGTTGTACTGTTTTTGTTAGCTTGGCTGGGCCAGTGTTGGCATGCAGGACAACAAGGCAGAGAAAAGAAAACTCAGACAGTTTCTGACTGGAGTTTTTGCAGCAATGTGGAGGCGACATTCTAAAATAAGTAATAGCCAGTGCAAATGTGGCCCCTTCTTCACTCTGTCTTTTTTCTTCTCTTTTCTTTTTTATATTTGAACTTCCATCTCCAGCTCCCTGAGCAAAGGCTTCCTTTCAAGGCTTTAGTCACACTCCATCCGTCGTCTTCCCTTTTGGTGCTTTCTGTGATATTTTTCCCAGTCTGATTCCATAAAACTATAACAAGTATTTGTCATTGCAAAGATATTTTAAAAATCTATCAATAAAAACTACTGGCAGAATTATATGTAAATATGACACGGTCAGGCAGGAAATCATCCATTATCACTGGCTTCACTCAGTTTAAGCAGCACTGATACGACTGCTCACCATAATATGAGCTGTATGTGTAATACAGCAGATTTTTTTCCTTTCCCCTCCCCACCCTGACGCCATCCATGCATGTAAGCTGCTCTGAATTTCCTTTGAGGTGAGGCTTGGATTAAAGGCTGACACCATGCACTCAGCCCTGCAAAAGGATTTTATTATCACTGCAGGTTTTTGTCAGCGTTGCTACACCAGATGGAGATTGTGCCACAACACCGCTCCTCAAAGACAGCCAAATAGCATGAAAAAGCAGACACAATGTTCTGCTAGGCTTCCATCTTAACACAGCACCTGAATTCTATTAATTTTCTCTTGACTCTGCAACTTTTACTGTCTGTTAGCAGCCACAGGTCTGTGCAACAAGGGTCAAACATCACAGCATCCTGTGAAGAACCATAATGTGTCAGTTTAGTTGAAACTAGTGCAGTGGCTGATTGGTGCCCTCCAGTTATGGTGCTTGCAGTTTTCTAAAGCTAACTGTACGATTTTATAAATGTTGTTTGATCCAAACTCACATTGTGCAGGTAAATCCGCTGCGATGTAAAACCAAAGCTCACGATTTATGTGCTCACACTGTACGGTCCGATCGTCAACCACAACCCAGCGTAGTGAGGAAGAGGCACAGATGTTCGTTGCTCTTCTTCAGCCGTGAAAGAGCCAAAGCTGAACAAAATTTCTGACAGGTCAGGCATTTATCCGACCATCCATTGACCGTTCTGTAGCAAATAATCGGCCCTCGCTCCCCCTGTACAGTGCCGGCGAAATGATGCCAGATGAAATCGAAATTCAGCCTGACTCTAAAATGAGTCGTGCAGCTCAAAAGTTGCATCAAAAACCGGGCTTACATCGCTCAGTGTATGCCCAGGTTTAGAAAACAGGTTATCCAAAGAACTTCACACTCGTTAACAATGTTAAATGTGTTATTTTGATTCAAGCAAATGAACAAAATACTCATTGTAGACATCCAGTTATTTCAGGCCAGGCTGTTCAAAATGTTTGAATTTAGCGAAAGAAAATGGAAACTTACAGTACTTTCTATAGTGTACTATATCAAGTCTCTTTTTCTTTATCTCTGACTCAGAAGGTAAAGTGGATTGGTAACTTATTGAAAGGTTACAAGTTCGATCCTCGGCTCCTCCAGTTCATGTTTGAGTGTCGTCAGGCAAGACACTGAACCCCAAACTGTTCCTGATGGCTGTTCCATCAGTGTGTGAGTGCATGTGTGTGTATCTCTGATGAGCAGGTGGTGCTTGATATATGTAGACATGAAGTTGATGGAATGACAAACAAACGTACATTTAAAACAGACGGAGACTCCTTCTGTTTTAGACCATGTCTGCACTGATTTAAACACGTGGAACTCTTTCACACACCATGTGGTTACTGTTACAGAAGCTGTGATTAAACAACTATGTGAGATTTCAATTATGAAAGCCCTTCTGAGACTTCCTGACATTGTTTACATACATCCTTATTTTCCCTGGTGGCCGTTCCATCTTCTTTATGTACAGTATGTTAGATAGCATGCCGACATGTCTGCAGTCCAGCTCTAACTATAGAAAATGTGGAGAGAAGCAGCACAGCAGAATTCATCCACACGTCCTTGAAACCGGAGACCGGACATAATGACGACTTGCAGTTGTAACAGTTTAAGGTGCAAATTTGCTTGTTTTAAGCAACATTTCACAGCAGAACAATTTTTTGTGTATCATTTCCTCTCCCTCAGCTGTCTTGAATTGAAGTATATTTATATTTTTTTTCTTCCAGCATTATTCCATGGTAAACTGATTTTTCCCAAAAATGCAAGCCACTCACTTAGCTGCTTTTGCTGGCACTCTATGGAGATACACTTTAAAAACATCAAAACTATCTAAAAACTTCCATCCAAAAATCTCAAAAGCTTTGTGTGGTACAATCCAATCGTGTCGCAGGCTCAGTACTCCCAAAAACGAGAGGCGGGATTCATTGTTGGATTTAGTAGCTGTTTAGCTGAAATAACAGTGTTTTAGAAGACACAATGTCCTTAAGTTTCCAACTTTTTTGGGACTTCCACAACTGATACAGTGCAGAAATGATGACTCTACCTCCTCAACTGTAATGACTTTGCTCTGTCTACATTGAAGTATTTAGTGAAAAAATTTGTGATTCTGCAACTAGTTGCAACTTTTCTTTAATTTGTTGATTTATGGAAATAGACAGAGTCAGTCAGTTAAGCTATGAAAGCTTTGTGAGAACACATCTTCTCTGTGTTCGACCTTGACCAGAATGTTCCACAGTCTGTTTACTGTATGTATGTTAATGTGGCCATTGTCCCAGCCTTCTTTTCCTGGATTAGTCCCTCATTTCCTTGGCACAGTTCCTTCACCGAGGGCTGTCTGCTGTGAACGGAGACCTACACAAAGCCCCCGATGTCATTTCACTGATACTATTCTGTCTCACAACACCAGGGTACACACAGTCTCCTCTGTTGTTATTATCATTGTACCAACAGCAGGGGAGACGCAGGATGCGACTCGAGGGAATCAATTTAATCAGCGTCCTACATTTGTGTGACTTTGACCTTGACGAGATTTTTCTCCTTGGATCACTTTAAATATTCCTTATTTCCTTACCTTTTTAAGTTAATGTTTCACTCATCGTCAGTCAGTTATTTTGACCTTATCTCTGTCAAATTCCAGAGATCAGTGTTGATGCTCTACCACGAGGGAGAGCTCCGGTATGAGACTATAAAAAACCGGCCACCTTTCACAACCACAAGCATAAATCCCGGGGAGTTTTTCAGCCATCGTTGAAATGACCGAGGCTGGAGGCAACTCAGTGACAGCGGGATGGGAGGGAGAGTGTTGGTGGGGGGGGGTGTGGAGGGGGTTGATAATCACGCATGAGAGAAGAAAGGGCACTCTGGCGGATGGAGAGAAGCTCCATTGGGCTTGTCTTTTTTTCCAAACAGTGTCCCCATTAACAGGACTGATGTGCATCTCTGCAACAAGCTGCAAACTCATTTGGCCTTGGGAGCCATCGAGAGTCCTCGATGTGTTAGGATAAGTCACTCCTGAGACCACTAAAAGCCATTATTAGAAGGTGTTTATCGAGCACGCTGTGGCCTAGATACGGCGCAATATCCTGAGAACAGTTACAGCCCATAATTATATTACATTTTGGATGAAGACCGGCCGTGATTAGATAAGTGAAGAATCGCTCCATCAGATAAAAACAAGGTTCCTTAGGAGATAATGCACTATTGGCTTACTTTCACAAGGGGCTGCAACATTTTCCCTCTCATGACTGATGTTTGCCTAAAAAATACGTTTCATTCATTTGTATTCCACGAGATAAACCAGAAACACAGCTTCTGTTGTGTGGTATCATCCTCCGACGCTGCTGTCCAACAGGTGTAAAATAGAAAATATTCAATCTCATTTCAGATGTTACCTGATTTTCTTTTCTAGCAGACGTTTGTGCCAGAAAAAGAGCAGGATTTGAATACTAACAATGTGTTGTTTCCAGTAGACAATCCCTCAGTCTAAAAAAAATCATAATAATAATAATCAAAGAAGGAAGAAGATTCTCATTTATAATGAAATTAAGTTCCTCCATCCTCTCAGCTTTGTCTAATTGAATTAAAGTAAAATGATGTTGCATCAAATCAGACTGCTCCTGATTTAAAGAAATTAGTGGCTCATTGTTTTTTTTCTCACTTCAGGATAATAAATCAGAGTCTTACGTTTGCTCCTCTGTCTCATCATAACTAATTGGGAAAATTGTCATGAACTGTTCGGCGAAGGCTGCAGGTTGTAAATTAATTTATATTTTGTTTGTTTTCAATTATCTTTATCTTTAATATAAAGGTCAAGTTTGCTCTGTTGTGAGGTTGTTTGTCGTGTTACAGCTAAAGTCATCATTGCCTTCAATCTATGGAAATTAAAACTTTATCTTCAATGTGTCCTTTAAAGGAGACACCACAAATTTTACTCACAAAATGACTTTGATGATCTGCAGGCTCATAAGTTTGGGGCTGACTGAAATCAGCACGTATCGGCGTCTGTTGCATCTTTTTCGATAACTATTTAACCCACCTGTCTCTTCAGAGCATGTCAACTTTATAAACTTCAGTCTGCTGCGGTGCTTTTTCAAAATTATGCATTATCTGGTTGTGATCTGGAAGTAAACGTTTTTTCATTTTTCCTTCTTTTTTTTTTTCCATTTACTGCAACAGATATTAAAGTGATGAGATTTTTTTTAAATCAGCACATTTCAGAACCAGTGATCGAGCCGGTAAATTCACAAGTATCTCTTGAATCACTGCTAAAGTCAAAGCTGTCAAAATCTTATGACGTTGGCATTTAATCATTGACCTTCGGCTTCTTTTGGGGGTTTTTTTTGTTTTTCTTTTTTTTTTCTTTTAGTGGTGCTGCCGTCTCCTTAAAGTGAAATACTTTCTGACATTTTGAAAAAGGCTCAATAATTCTCAGGCAGTCACTCTGTATGTAAGCGGTGAGCTGTGCTGCCCGAGAGGCAAAAGATTTAACTGACATTTTTAAATAGGTTCAATGAATAGGTTCATTGGGACTTTAATTACATTCACTCTTTAACCGAGAGTGTTGTGGGCAATGGAAGTGGATCTTGACAAGCCAATGTGCTCTTATGACACCCCACCCACATAGCGCTGCTGTACTTCTGATTGCCCCTCTATCTGCAGGCAGCACGGGCACACCAGTGAAATCACTAATGCTTAATTAGCAGATTAGAAGATCCAATTAGCAGATCTCCTCTGTCTCAAATCAAGCCTCTGTCAACATGTCCTATGAAAATGAGATACTCCACGTTTCAACTTATGGTGGGCAGCTCTCCGCCTGCAAAATGACCACTCTTGATTGACGGTTGCATGCTTTGTTTTGCCCTGTGGACACTTTGTTTGAAGCTCATTTGTGATTAATCATTTATATTTCAGGCCCATTTCAAAGGGAGGCTGAGCAGTGTGTCAGCATTAAGATAAGTGCGGCACAGACATAATGTGAAAACATAGAGCTTCACTCTGCAGCTGCTTGGTTGCATTTCTTGGGTTTTAAAGTCCACCTGAAACAGCATTTCGAGAATATCCAGCTGACATCTTTCTGGTATAAACAGAATAAGCAGGTCGGATAAAAGAGGAATTTGAT
>JAQFJB010000006.1:25774420-25786183 GCA_029874875.1 Naso minor
TTTATATTAAATTAAACGTACATAATGAATGACTTAAAGTGGTTCTAACACTTTCTGATTTAAAAAAAAAATATTTCATGAATATATCATGGCAGTATAGTTTTTTGGGTATATGTGTTATGGTTGCTCTGTTTATTATGCAATGTAATATTACATTATGATAAGAGTTGTGTTTGAATCATTTTGAGAAAATATAAACCCTGAAGTTTCATTTGAAACCAGTTGTCTGTCTTTATTTCTGAGCAGTTATGTAGCATGACAAAATAATCCTAACTCAACTTCCACTCACTTACTGGCTTTTTCTGGACCTTTTAACTCCGAAAGACTCAGCTGCTCTGTCTTTATTCAGTGCATGGATTTTTACCTCATGTAACATTAAGATGGACCTTTTTTAACATCAGTTTCACTTGCAAGAATAAATGTGATATTTCCCCATTAAGATCACAAGATTAACAGTA
Source organism: Naso minor (assembly GCA_029874875.1). Taxonomy (NCBI): domain Eukaryota; kingdom Metazoa; phylum Chordata; class Actinopteri; order Acanthuriformes; family Acanthuridae; genus Naso; species Naso minor. The sequence continues at coordinate 25,774,879 of JAQFJB010000006.1, forward strand.
TCGGAGATATTGGAATCCTAGTTGTCCATATAGTAGATGATATCACTGTAGGTAAATGAAGGTATATTGCCAATTTTTTGCAATAACCAATTATGCACTTCACACCAGAACTTAACATGTGAACATTTAGAAAAGAGATGCTCAATAGCTTCGGTCTCTGAAGAACAAAAGACACATGGGTCTACTCAGAATCTAAAGTTCTTGTGCAAAAAAAAAATCAGGGGTAAACTGGCGATGGTATTTTAAAATGAGTTCCCTTTACTTTAGGAGCAACTGGGCAAGATATAAAAAAAAGAAAAAGTACTAATACTTAGAGGCTGCGCTTGATTCAAGTAATAAAGTAGCTTTATGAATGCATTTTAATACTTGATATTGCCCAGAATGTTCTGAAAAAAAGTTTTGATCAATTTTTGTCAAACGTGTGGAAAACTCCAGCCAGATAGATGGCGCTGATGCAACAAACGCTTGAAAAAAATCAAAGAAGAAGAAGTGGTGCTGAAGAGCAGCATGATGGGATATGAGAGTCCTCCGGCGGCGCGCTGCCGCCATGTCACCTAGAGAGAAACATTTAGCGCTTCTCTCTGCTTTATGCATAGTTAGTTTTGCTCTTTATTATATTCCTTCTTTGTTTTACGCGACTTTAATTCTTGCAGTTTGTTGTATTGTGTTTTACTATCACAGCGGAGAACCGCTTCCCGCCAGGTTAGGCCTCAATCCGCGGGCTGGGCTTCACGTCCCAGCCGTGCTCCGCCGCTGGTTGTGGGGTTGGGGGGTTACCGGCGTGTCGGTGGCCCAACGGGGGAGAACCAGGAGTAGCAGAAGCAAAACCGAGCCCCGGGAGTCAGAGGGACACTTCAGGGAGCGGTTCGGGGAAACTGGGATTTATCGGAGGGAAACCTTGGCGAGTGACTCATTTCTTTTCAGCCCCCGGGATTTCCTCATGGGGAGTTACATCGGAAAAGCTGAAAGTCCAACAACGGACGCTGGGAGGCCGAGAGCAGGACGGAATCCCCGAGAACAACTGCGGGAAAAACTGTCCCGACCGAACCATGCCGTCTACACGCCGAACAGGAGGCTGTCATTCACTGGGTACGATCGCAATTAAACCACGCAGTAACGTTAACGTCACCGACAGTTCAGAGCTCCGTCCGTTGGCAGCAGTTAGAGCAGTTAGTAAGACGATAAAGGTTCAAATGCTTGGCGGGTTTTTAATTATTCACTTTGAAGGATAATCATCGTCTCACTTGTGCGCCTTTCGATGAATATTAGATATGTGTCTGCATGGTCACAAGTTCAGTTAGCTTGCAATAAGTAATTATCAAATGCTTCAAGATTCTACTGTAATTAAATAGACTTTTTTTTAAACAAAAATTAGCGTTATTGTTAAGATATGATCAGTATGCAATTTACTGATTTTTTTTTCTTCTCTTTGTTATGAAGGAACTGAAAAACATCAACATGTCTCGTGTATTTGCTTAGAATATGACTGATGCATAGTAGATATATATGTACAATACGGTATGTTTAAAGTACAACATAGACAGTTTTTCAGTGGATAGATTCTTTTTCTCAGAATGTCATGAATCCCTCAGGAAAAAAACCCTGAAAACTTCAATCTTTTTTCTTTGATCGAAACTTACTGACGAGTGCAACATATTGTCAGGATATGTGGTCAGAAATCTCATGCATCGCCCCATCACTCTGCATGTTATGCAGTGATTTGGTCTTATAGCCCCCTGTACTCAAACCTTGGAGGGAGGATTATATGTATTATGTAACTTGTAATCTAGCAGCATATTGTAGTTATAGAGGGACTTTTTGTGATCTCGGAGATGTCATCTGGCTGCCCACGGTGCTAAAACGTCCAGCTGCAGTGAAACCAGCGTTTGAATCCAATATTTTCCGAGGTTGCACATCAGTAGTGTGGTGGAGGACAGCAGCACAGTGGAATTATTGAATGAAGATGCTCAGGCTAAAATGTTTGATTCCTGACATTAGACATCTGTTGCAAAAAACACAAGTAATCATCAGTGAGTTCCAAAGTTTTGACTTTGCCTCTAAGTGTTTGTGTAAGAGGGGCTTTGTGACTAAATGTTTAAAGGGCTGAGATCTCAAGTGTGACTCTGTAAAATGGAGAAGTCTTTGTATTTCTTAGTAACATGTTTTTATTTTATTCTTTTCTCCCCGTAGGGAGCCACTGGGCACAGTGGGCAGGTTCACAATCACCCCCCAGCGTCACTACCCCCTGCAGCAGCCGGGCGTCTCACCAGTGGGAGTTCTACCTCCTGTCCAGTGGGACGGCTTCAGGAAGAAGAACATACTCAGCCCTCGTAACTCCCAGACTGTCCTCAGCCCGGTCACTGTAAAGATCGCAAGGCCCGACCACCACAGCTCCCCCAGGTAGTATCTGCAGCCCTATATGCAGCTGTAACATCAGTTTGAAACATTTACAGCTGACATAATCTTCCCTGAAACAGATTTTCTCCAAATAAACCCCACCATATCAATATAACTTGGGCTGAGTCGGCTCTTATTTTGTCAGTTGAATCAATGCACTAACGTTTTTTGGCTGCTGTGTCTTTGCTGTTTGAGAGTCGACGCTGACCAGAGCTGTTTTGTCTTAGTTTGGACCGTCTGCGTTGTGCGGGGCTCCCCAGGGCCCCTGCGGACCCCTGCTCCAGAGAGAGTGTCCTCAAGGTGTTGAAGGAAAGCCGCAAAAGAGAAGTGGATGATGAGGACAGAAGCTTCACAACTGAGCAGAGAAGCAAGAGAAGGTAGTAACACGTAAATGCCACACAAGAATCATCAGAGGTGGATTGAGATGTATGTTAAATAATCCATAGATAAGAAAGTAGACTGATGTGTAGATGGGAAATCTGTGGTTGGTGTTTTTGGATTAAGCCCCCTTTAAATTAATCCAATTTTTTGAATCACTTTCCATGCAGGACAAATCTGAATTAAATGCCGACAGATTAACATAAAGGCAGCAACAGCAGCACAAGGATAAACATAAAGAGAGAGGGGGAGAGAAGTGCATTGTGGTCCGCTTCTGAACGTCTTTATAATGAGTTTATTATTATCATTTATGCACAAAGAAAGAAAATCTGATCATCTCATAATCTTACCAACATTAACTCCTTATATTTCTACTCTTTATTCATTTTAACTGAGTGCTATGCTGTAATTGTGTCATTTCAGACTGAAGCCTGAACGGACAAATGAATAGAAGTTTTCACATTAACAGAACAAAATAAGCCAGCCGTGTGATGTATTACATTTCAGGGAGGGACTGTAGATATGTTTTTTTTTTTTTTAGATTTCCTGTTATAAACGAGACATTCCATCTAGGGGTTAGAAACACCAGAGGCCCTACGATATGTATCACAATATAGCATATCATATATTGAGGGGGTTTTTTTTGTTTGTTTGTTTTGTTTTGTTTTGTTTTTTTAAATAACTTTTTTCATCTGTAAATAATTCTCCAAAAATAAAACTTAGTCAACATCATCCATTAAGATAAGTTTTCAGTCTATTCATCTTTTTTATTGCATTTTTTAAAATTTCCTCATCAGACACTTAGCACCATCTAGTGGATTGAAAAGTCAATTGATTTTTATTATTCTGTTAGCCAAAAAGATGAGTTTGTTTATGCACAATTTATTTAGAATATATCTAATAAAACACTGATTCTCTGTGTCTAGAAATTGATACAATATCGTCAAGCAAAATATTGCAATATTACACTGTATTGTTTTTGTCCCCCACGTGTCACTCAGGATTCTGTTCATGCATTCAGTGGGTTAAAGTCTTGTGCGTGTTTGTAATCCTTTTTCAAGGCGTAACGACAGCGGTGGAAGTGCACACTCGGCTTTCGGGCCTCTTCTGCCCAATGGAGCACCATCACAGCTGGTCCCTAAGTGAGTTAAACTTTCTGAGGCGGTGTTGTGCTTTCAAATCTTGTCTTTAACTTTGACTGTGTTTTTGATGCTATAAATCCCATTGCACTGTGGGCAGCTGTCTGAGTGTGTGTGGAAATGCTTTTCTGTCTCCAGGCCTGGAAGCCTGAAAAGAGGGATGACATCACTGATGGAGGAGTCTACTATGAAGAGGTCTCGCACTTCCTCCATCAGCTCTGGCAGTGGTGTTCATGCCCCGAGGGGAACCCCAGGCACCACCAGAAACCCCATCCACAGCTCCTACAGCTCCTCACTCGGCCTCAGCCAGGTAACACTTACCTGATCCAGCTCAGTAAACGTGATTCTGCAGAGATGACCTGAAGGTCTTAAGCTTCATCTCCATGTTTGTATGTACAGTGGAAGAAGCGTTCAGCGCCCAGCTCCCCTCTGTCCAGTCCCGGATCGTCTCGCTCTCAGACTCCAGAGGGAGCCTCAAAAAGACTCAGGTATGTCTTCTGGTTTCCTGCTCGTCATCCACTCTTAATTTAATGTTCCACTTCATAACGTGTAACCCTGTCATTACCAGAGAGGATGAAGGGCAGTCTCCCAGCTCAGCATCATCAGTGAGGTCGGACCCGGCAGCCTCTGAAAAGGCACCCGTTACCTGTAAGATTTACTCACCTGCAGTAGTTGACTTCTGACTTTTCTCTCCCCATACAGTTCTGATAGCACAACTAATGGAAAATGGAATCTTTTTTCTCTCCTAATGAAACAAAGCAAATAACATGACTGCAATTCTGTTACACTGAACATGGTTCTTACTCATATACCTGCTTGTCTGATGTTGCAGCCAAACTGACTCCAGTCCCAAAGGTCCCAGTCACAACCTCGACAGACTCTACTGGCAGTGGTGGAAAGAGAAAACGGAAGATACAGCTGGTGTCCAGCCACCGGGACGATCAAATCTCGCTGGTAAGAAGGTGTTATATTATCAGACTTTACACTTCCAGAAACTTTAATTGAAATAGTCGTATGTTTCAGTAAACAAGATCACTGTATTTCACTCTCTGTGCTTGTTTATTTCCAGCCCCCACCTCCAGAGCTGGGCTACACGATCACTGTAAAGGATCTGGATGAGGAGAAAAAGGCTGCAATCAGCAAGATCCAAAAGGTTCTAGAGACACCGGGTGAGTAGAAGCAGCGACAGCAATAAACCGTTTAACTCTATCCTGTCTGATTCATGCTGCGCTTTTGCCCTCATAGAAGAGTGTGAGGCTGCCATTCATTGGTAAATGAACTTTGAAATAATATACTGGTAACTTTAGACTCAAAAGTTGCATTGAGTGAGGTTCAACTGTCTGCAAATGTTTTCTGATTTTTCAGCTCTGTGACATAAGATCATATGCTACAGGGACATGGAAACACTTTGCTCAGCAAATTAACTACTAGGTTTTGGGGCAGAAAAGTGTGAATAGCCTGGTTTTCATCTAAGTGTGAAGGAATCTTTTGAAAGTTCTCCAAAGGGAAAAAAAAAAGAAAGAAAAGCAAATTAGGTGTGTCTCCATCAAATGGTTGAAGCAGATAAACGTCGCTTGTTTTGTTGGAAGATGGCGATATCTCCATATTTGGTCTCCTCATCGGTCCATGCATATCTGTTGTTGTTGTTGCTAGCAGCTGCGCATTATGGAAAAACCAGAAAGACGTCAGCGTAAACAGCCGTCAGGTGATTTCAGTGTTTGCTGCGTTACAACGTATTCTGCAAATGTGTTTCCATCTCCCAATTTACACATGAACTTTTTTTCACGCAAGTCAAAAACCACCTCAAGCAAGCATAAGAAACTTTTTTGCAAATTAGAGGATTTCTGTCTTTTAATATATACATGTTTTTTATTTTGGCGTTTCCATCACTCTTTTCCGATCCAATACTTCAAAATGCACATAAAAACAGAGTGATGGAAACCCGGCTACTCTGAGAAAATGACTGCTCAGTCTGAATTCAGCTGCAGCTGGGAGACATTCTTGCGAAGTTGCAGATTCATAGAAGATTTATTCTTCAAAAATATCAAAGCAGCTTTTAATTTCTGCTCGACTTGATCAGCCCTCAACTTGACCTTTGACCTTTCTGTTAATTTGTCCTTGTTTAGCCCCGGAGCCAGAGAAGTCTGTCTCTCCCCCAGCCTCCACTTCCACCCAGCCTCCTTCCTCTGCCAGCTCCACCTCCACCACCACCCTGAGTTCCCTTCTGGCAGCTCCTCTGCCCACGGCCTCCAGCTCTGCCATCCCAGTCATCAACCTGGATCCCAGTCCGGTCATCAGTGTCAGCACAGCACCTGCAGCCTCCAACCCACTGCAGGAGGCACTGAAAATCAAGAGCAGCATTTCTGTTTGTTCCACATCCGCTGCCAACACAACCACAGGTACGACCACTGAACTACCGATGTTTCTGAGGGACATTCTGAAGTCATCTTTGCAGTGTAAACAACCTGAGCAAAGTATGCAGAGGATAATGCAGGCTCATGAGAAAGGCTCTTTATTTTGCTTTTTCCACCTTTTTAAAAAGTGATTTCTTGTTCTTCAGACAGTCTTCACTGTGGCTAAAAGTAAATCGAGTCCTTTTGTGAGAAGAAAATAGCTTAGATCATGCTTCCAATGAAAAGACAAGAAAAATAAGGACACAACACAAATTAGTTGATGATTAAGCCCCACAAAATTCTTTTTAGAAATTACAGATTAAATATATAGGCTGCATATAGTTTTTTTTCCCCCCAATGAACCTTGAATCTAGAGAGAAGTAGTTTTCTAGCTTTTTTGTATTAGAAATTAACATGGTTAAAAAATCACAAGCAGAGATGTCTAAAAAAAGGAACTGGTTAATTTGCATTTAACTTGTATGTCAAAACACACATGACCATCATCCACGTTTGTTTAATTCTGTTGTGTTTTTCTCGCTCGTTTTGTCCGCAGTGTCTGCATCAAGCACACCTGCACAACCCAGTGACTTAAACCTGAAGGTTTCGACCACAGTGGCCCCACAGCTCCCTCCTGCCTCCCAGCCTCAGTCCTCCTCTGCTGGTGTTGAGCAGTCGTCGGCCTTTACTCAGGTGCTGGCTCAGGTCTCCAAGGCTCCGAGCAGCACTCCGTCTGTAGCAGCAGCCGGGCTGTTCGGACTGCCAACCCAGATCAGCGCCCCCGCTGCTTCTTCAGTCTCTAACCCAGTCACTGCCACTGCCACTGCCCCTGCCCCAGCCAGCAGCTCAGGATCAGTCAGTAACACCAACCCGCTGCTGGCTTCAGGGTTCAAGCCTATCTTTGACGTCGCCGCCACCACCACCACAACCTCTTCGGTTACGCCAGTCCCAGAGAGCAAACCCTCTCTCCCAAACTTCAAGCCCATCTTTGGAGGAGCCGCTGCAGGTGTTAGCTTTGGACAGTCTCCATCGCTCACCACCACCAACCCAGTCTCCTCAGTTTCTTCAAGTATCACATCCTCATTGTTTGGTGGATCAACGAGCAGCACCACAGCTGCTCCACCTGCTTATCCTGGCATGACTGTCGCCCCCACTGGCTCAGCCTCCACTGGCTCCATCCCCTCCACACAGCCTGCAGCCCAGCCAGCTGTGAAGGCTCTCTTTGGAAATTGGTCAACACCATCCACAACTAGTTCCAGCTCAGCACAGGCCCCTAATTCAGGAACTGCATTTCAATTTGGAACTGTTAACACCACCACTACTGCTGCTGCTGCAGCAGCAGCCACCCCCACTGCTGCGACCACAACGTCCAGCAACACCACTTTCGGCTTTGGTGCCACACAGCCAGACTCTCAAGCTGCCAGTCAGAAGGCATTTGCATTTGGGCAGACAACACAGACCCAGAATACAACCACTGCTTCATTTGGAGGCTTTGGCATGGCCAGTACTTCCTCCACCACTGCTGCCGCCACCACCCAATCCAGTTTCACTTTTGGAAAGTCGTCATTTCAAGCGCCAGCAGCACAGTCGACCTTCAGCTCCTCAGCAGCACCACCCTCGAAACAGTTCACCTTTGGAGGCAGTGGAGCATCATCCACCCCTGCCTCGAACCCCACCCCTACACCTTTTTCGTTTGGGGCAGCTGCTGCGACCACAGCATCCAGCTTCGGGACCCCAGCTAAACCAGCATTTGGGGCCAGCTCCACTGGTTTTGCTTTCGGTGGCACCACCGCTCCCACAGCTGCACCCACAGCCGCACCGAACTTTGGTGCAGCGACTCAGACTCAGAGCTCCTCCACAGCCACCTTCACATTTGGCGGAGCTGCTCCTCAGCAGACTCCCTCTGGCCCTGCTCCGCCAGCAACCAGTGGATTTAACTTTGGTGCTGCTATGCCGTGCCCCCAGTTTGGAATGCCTGTCTCCAGTAATCCTGCACCACAGATGGGAAGCTTCAACTTTGGGGCTGCTGCTACTGACAAACCAGCTTTTGGTAAGAATAAAGACTGCTGTTTTGTTGTACTTGTTTACATGTCAAATGAAGCAACAGAAGGTTCCTCATACATAAACAGAACAGAAAATATTCCTCTCTGCTGTCAGGCCTCATGTTTCAGTATTGGTGGCTTGCTGTACAGTACTTTACCACTTCCTAAGTTTAAAAAATACTTAGATTTTCTTCAGGAACTTTTCTACATTATTTTTTTCTCCCAGTAGAATCCAATGGTTAAAACCTGGGTTGTTTGTTTGAACAAGTTGTGTGCTGCTTTCTCTGCAGGAACGTCGACCCCATCCTTCGGCCAGAGTGCTGCTGCAGGTCCCATTCCCTTTGGAAGTCCTGGAACTCCAATCCAAGGCTTCAGTGCTGTTCCTTTTGGTAGGTCATTAATGCTGTTTTCCAATGAGGGCTGAGCAACCGCAACTCTTGAAGCCATACTGTTAGTGTTTTTTTTCACAGTGCCGCACAACAAAGTAAAAGGCATTTATAAACAGAATTAGCACTTAGATACAGAGCTACAGACTGCCAGCTGTTGTGTTATCTGCATGTATTTCTCCCTCCATGAATCTTCATATTCATCACCCAGAATGCATTGCGATGTTAGCCAGTAATTATTAAATAACAAGCTGACTCGCTTTCTTAAACTTCTTAGGAATCATAACTTCTGTTGGTTCACCGGTGAAAACGTTGTTTGCATCAACAGTAACTAATCACAGCTCCAGTACAGCTGAAGACAAACACTAATATGAGGCAGATATCAGACAGCAGTGTAGAAGAGAAAGTAATCTCCAAATCACAGGGCTTCAAAAGGACTGAAAGCTTTTGCTCTCTAGTCTCTAGCCACCATCACAGCCACACATGTGATCAGTGCCAGACACTGCTTAATATTCCATTCCAATATATTATTCCATGTTAGTAACATTTGTCACAGGTGGTTTTGGCCCTCATCCTCGTGCTTTATCCCTAAACTGCAATGATTGTAATTATTTGAAGAAGACCTTTAATTTAGTGCAGAAAAAACAGGCCATGAAAGCATTGGAGTCCACAAACTGTTACACACACAGCCTGTCATTAAAATGACCTACCGGTAAAGGCAACATAATAGTAAGAGGAGCAATTTGTTGAAAGCAGAGTAGAAAGACGCAGATAAACTTCTGTTAAATTGCGAGGCAGTAAAACATTAGAAATTTCCCACTCTTACTGTATGTGTAAGATGTTATAATTTTAAAGTAAGGTCAAAGCCGGCCCTTAGAAGTGGCTCAATCTAACAGGTCCATGTTTTTTTTTTATTCTCAGGGTCTCCAGCAGCTCCCTCTTTCTCTATCGGGGCTGGATCAAAGCCATCTGGAGCCCGGCAGAGGCTGCAGGCGCGGAGACAGCACAACAGAAAGAAGTAACCCGCTACACGAGTCCAACAGTGCATTTCAGAGGACTTCAGCTGTTGCTGCTGTGGCTAATCTGGCTAACATCGCTCTGTTCTAAGCCCAACAACCCCCAACCAGGCCAACACCATGACCTCTGCTTCCCTTCCCTTGTCCAGTGGACTGTGCTGGCCCGAAACATTGTGTTAGCAGAGGAGTCAGAGAGAGTTCATGCTGCCTGGATGACTACATGACCCAGTGAGGGAATGTAGCAGTGAGGAGACAGAATCCATAACAATGTACTATACTTGAAGAGGAAAAGAGACAGTTGAATGGTTTGATTCTGAACAAAAGCATATCCAAAGTTCTGTTTCCTTTATGGTATGTGGACACTCCCATTAGTTTGTCTTAAGGAGAAAGTTGAGTCAGGAAAAGACATGAAGCCTCGGCTCAGACATTTATTTTTTTACGTGAACCGCTCACTGGTTTGTATGTTACCGAATATTTGAGTACATTATCTGAATGAGTCTGAATGGAAGAAACGCACAGTTGATTCAGATAAGGTACACCTCACTGCAGTGTAAATGTGAAGTTATGAGACGTTTGCATTTTAAATTATTTTTTTAATTGGCTCTCTGACCCTGTAAATGAATGATGTGTTTCTGCACTTAAAGGGCAACTTAGTAAATGTGTTGATGTAGGTCGTGCAGACTCTTGTGTTCTTGTTTCATACTCTGTCATCACAAGCATTCCCAGAGTCCTCCTGTGGACAGCCTTTTGTTTTTGATAGTGATTGCCAACGCTGTATTTAGTTCATCAGTATGTGGTTCACATGATGACTCTTGACTTGCGCTGACAAACCAAAGCCAATTCTTCAACTTCATGCCGACGAAAAAGAATCTGATGTTGATCTCACCTTTAAATCCTGACGTGTTTGTTTGTGCCAGACTACCTCTCTTTACTCCAGGCACTGAATCTGTTAATTCACTGAAAATAATCAATTAGATTTAATCTTTAACTACTGTTAATACAGACAGAAATTAATAAATGAGTTTTTATACATCTGCACAGCAACACATTATCCCCACTTAAGATATATCAAAGTTACAAGAGGTACCGGAAACTTTCGCATTCTGCATCCTTTTTAAATGTTTTTGAGGCCAAGTGACTAATGAGGACAGTTTTTGAAATTGTTGGCTGCTGACTGCTCAATACTCAATCGGATACCAATATCAAAAACTGTCATCCCCATTATTGGCTTAGATACAAGCATTGGAAAATTGGGTCCAGATCCAAGAAAACAAAAGCTTCTCTTTAATTTAATACCAGATTTACTAAACAATACAGTCCTCAGCTGCTGAAATACAAAAATTCTCACTATGGACTATTTTGTATTTTGTAGTCTGTAATGTGTTTTACTTGCACCATGAGTTAGATTTGTCAAGCGTAGATGATGGTAAAATCCATTGTCTGCAGTCATTATTTCATCAGATTATTTCTGTTGTCGTCAATTATCGCCTCTTGTTGTAAAAAGTGAGCAAGTATCTGATGCAGTTTTCATGGTTAATTTTGAATTAATAAAAGCTG
>JAQFJB010000006.1:25786283-25800010 GCA_029874875.1 Naso minor
TCACAGTATACAACACAATCCTTTACTCGGAGTTTATTATCATCGATATACCTGATTTGTCATGATAAGAAGGGCTCGTCCGGGATTTGAACCCGGGACCTCTCGCACCCAAAGCGAGAATCATACCCCTAGACCAACGAGCCACTGATGCCAAATACAATGGTATAGTGTCGTGTAGTAGTTGATGATGGAAATTCATTTTTATAATTTTTCATTGTGTGCAACAATGTTCTTCGAGTTGATAACATACATGTAAGTGTGCGCACGGTACACAAAGTGCTCTGGTACTGTTACATGGCGTCATTGCAGCGCCTCGTGGAGCCTCTGACTCTTGTAGTGAGCTCCTGCGTCGTTTAGTATTTATAATAGCCTATAATATTGTACAAAGAGCATAGATTAGATAAAAGGAAAAAGAGTAGCCATTTTGGAAGCGGAAAAATTTTATTTTCTACCCCATAAAATTATCTCATAGTTGTGCTACTTTACGGGACAGCAATATGTGAAGTAAGCACATTTTTCTGGTGATATTTTTTTTACTTTTTATTATCAATTAAATAAAGAATCTTGTGTTGTTTTCTGCCAATTGAAAATTCCAACCTCTAATCCACTAGGTGGCAGTTATGGCGGGTTGTCACTACATAAATTAAATCAAAGAAGAAGAAAATGCCTCCGGACAAGATTTGGACGCATGCGCAGTGCCCAATTAGAGAGTGGTAGCCGTGCATACGTTAGCTGAATAAAGTACGTGGCAGAAAGCTTTGGATATGGAGGTAGCTGCACTGGTCGCCTTGACTTTGTTACTCGGAGCGCTGGTTGTTCTGGTCGCAGTCGCGGTGGGCAGACGGAAAGAAGAGTTACGAGAAGAAACGGAGCAGACAGCGGAGTTGACCGGTAAGAGCCACACACTAGCTAACGTAACTCAAGCCGGAGCGGCGGCTGTGAGGAGGCAGTGAGTCACCAACTATCTCCGTGCTGTTTGACACGCGCAATGCCTCTGCTTTGTCCATTCATAACATACACGAGCAGGGGAGAAGTGTGTTTGACACACACTCACACACACACACACGGACTTACGAAGCGACTTATAAAAGCTAAAGCAACTTTGAGTGACTGTTGTTGGCCAGTCGACAAGTTTTAGACAAATGGACCAATAGGTAGACTGCTTCTGTGCATTTAACATTATTGCCTGTTAATTACGTAAGAAGCTAACGTTAAACATGACCGCTCCTTTATAACTACTGTTTTAGTTAAAACATAATTATTGGTTCATTTAATGTGGCATTTGCAAAAATGCGTATGGGATTTTTACAGACGGAACATGCGTGCAATATATAAGTTCAGTGTTTGGTATCTATCAACATCGATTGTCACCACAGAGCCGAGATTTGTTGTCTGTTACAGTGAGATATAAGCTGCTGTGTGTTTGCCTGTGCGTCACAGACCTTCTACAGCAGTGACAAATGAAAAATCCTTCAGTTTGTACTTCTTTTTAGTCATTTCATGCTTATTCTGCTGCAGAAATGTTCTTCATGGCCCTGCTTTTTTTTGTCCCTGCAGGTGAAGGCAGCGTTGTGAAAGGCCCTGCAACCAAGAAACACAAGCAGGAGAAACCACGCAGTCGTAAGGATAAAACATCACAGCACGTTTTCAGCCATCCACTGTTAGCAGCCTCATTGAAGGTAAACTGGAACACACACACACACACTGAAAATATAAAACACACACACTGGAAGAGAGTATGAGGATTGCTGTTCAGGAGTGTGTCTGTAGTCGATTAGTCAATTCATAGAAAGCTAAAAGCTAGCTGTTTTAATTTTCAATTAAGCCTAATTTTTAATTTTCAAAAGAAAAAGGGAAAGGAATCGCTGGTTTAGTCTCTTAAATGTAAGAATTTGCTGCTTTTCTGCTGTATTCATGATAATAAATGAGGAGTCTTTGCGTTTTGGGCTGTTGTTTCGACAAATGAAGCGATATGAAGAGATCATTGAGGTGAGCATGTTTCACACGTTCTTGACATTTCATGGAATAAAAGATTAATCGTGAAACACTGGCAGATCAGTCTGCCATGAAAATAATTGTTAGTTGCAGCCCCCTAGTGCTGGAAAAAATTGCCGCCAATTCAACCACACCTCAACTACAATATGTTTGCTGCTGTGCATCTAATAAATTGAATGTCTGTCTTTGTGATCCATTTTTAAAGATCTGGATATTCAGTTGCGGTCTCATTTTAGGCTCCTTCCTTAAAGACATCCTTTGAGCGTGTGTTTTCTTCTCCACGTGTTTTTCAGAGCCACAGTGGGAACGTGACGTGTCTAGATTTCAGCAGTAATGGAAAGTACCTGGCATCATGCGCTGACGATCGCACCGTCCGAATCTGGAGCACCAAAGACTTCCTGGATCGGGAGCACAAGTGTCTGAGGGCCAACGTGGAGCTGGATCATGCCACACTTGTCCGGTTCAGCCCAGACTCAAGGTCTCCCTTAACCCTCCATCAACCCTTAGATTAATCTTCACCAAAATCTAAGAATAATTTGAGCCCTTAAACTAGCCCACACCTCAGGCAGCATTGAGAGATATGTGTGAACGTGAATGACTCCACCTGTAAAGCTTTGAATTTTTTAATATGCACAGCACACACCGGTGATACATGTAGCCAGGGCAGAATTCTTCATGTGTAAAACAGAATCAGTGTTGCTCCATCTCAAAGTAATGTTTTCCTCCTTCACTGACTCTCACCTTTTCTCTGCAGGGCGTTCATCACCTGGTTGGCTAATGGAGATTCCATTCGGATCTTCAAAATGATGAAAAAGGACGACGGTACATTAACCTTCAAAGCTGCCCCCGAAGACTTCCCACAGAAACACAAAACTTCCATACTCAACATTGGAATCGCAGAGACAGGTACAGAACACACAATCTGTCTTAAAGTATGAATTTGTAGTGTTAGTTTTTATTGGTGTTGCATGCTTAATCCAGTAATTCGCAAATCTACGAACAAGCTTTACATAAACAAGCTTTTAAATTCAGAGAGTTATCGTTCAAACCTTATAATATTTTCCGTGATACCAGTATATGGCAACCTCGGAACCCCTTGGCTTCATTCGCTGTCTGATTTCCGGCGGACAGCGATACAGCTTCTGGAGGCAAACCCCATTATTCTCAGGCTACCGTTGGAGGAGGCGAATTTCTGTTTCTGACTTCCTTCTCCGTGTGCCTCTCGCTGTTTACAGTCCAACTGTTTACACTCTGACGTCAGAATGGAGTTGGAATTGAGAGACCACACAAGTATCCAGTTTACACGCTGTTAACATTTAACAGTCCGCCGTTAATTACACAGACTACAAAAGACTACAACCGGAAATCAGGGCTTTTCCGGTACCAAGATCGCCCTACCTTCCCTGCAGACTCTACATTCAGTGAATCTAGAGTCTGTTTATAGAGACTAAGTATATGGAAACTCATGTGAAAACAAGTCTTCTAGTTTGTCACTGACAGTGTTTCCTCTCTGCAGGCAAGTTCATCATGAGCGCCTCCACCGACACCAGCATCCACATCTGGGACCTGAAAGGAGACGTGCTGGCCTCCATCAACACCAACCAGATCACCAATTCTTACGCTGCCATCTCCCCATGTGGCAGGTCAGTCTCTCCCTCCATCACTGCGTCACTTTCAGTTAAACAGGGATCTTTTTCAGATACATAGCACCTAGAAATGGATTTTACTTTCACTGTCTTATGCCGACGTCAGACCCTAAGATTTTTTGTCTGTTAAAATGTTTTAGGCAATTAAAGAGTCATAAATTCTTGCCGTGTCATGGCAGAGAGACATGACAGACTACATGTTGCTCCTTGATCAGTCATCGTTTGCAGCTCCCGACTCTCATGACATCACTGGCAAGGAAGCACTCGCCACTGACTACTACTACTAATAAGCCATCATGGGAGGTAAACAGTAAATCAAACATGCTAGTCTTTCTGTTGTGAGGTCGTGAAGCGTCCTAAATACGGCGTAGGTTGTTGGCATAGTATGACACACTACGCAGGATGAAGTCATCAGTTGTCCCACCTGATGCTCATTGATCATTTCCAGGCCCACCCAACGCCCTTCGTCTTCTCAGTCAGACTATTATCGGGCTGATGTCATGTAGTCTGACCTCAGCATTAGAACATTAAATCAAGCACAGCTGAGTGTGCTATGTTTTGGTCATCTTAAATTTTGACAGCGTTTGTGATAATTGATCTCAGTTTTCTCTCTGGGATTAACTTCTCACCCTGCTGCACCGACATACAGGTGACATCACTGTGGGGTGTGGTTACGGGTGCCTCGAGGCACACTCAAGCAAGCTTATCAGTGATGCTGGCTGTGATCAGAGGACACACTTTCAACTTTCACCCAGAAATGACGGAGCTTAGTGGCAGCACAGGCCACTCCTGCAGTGTTTATGTGTTATTTTTGAGTATGCTGGATTTAACTGCCTCAATACTCTGCAAGACTTTTCTTTTTCTTTTCCCAACAACAGAAGAACAATGAAACTCAATGTAACTTATATGGAGATGTAACTGTGTGTGCTGTCCATCTCTGTTCTCAGGTTTGTGGCTTCATGTGGCTTCACTCCTGACGTGAAGGTGTGGGAGGTTTGCTTTGGGAAGAGCGGAGAGTTCAAAGAGGTGGCGAGAGCTTTTGACCTGAAGGGCCACTCTGCAGGAGTTCACGCGTTCGCCTTCTCCAATAACTCTGACAGGTACAGAACATTTTCCTGATTGCAGCACACAGTCACACAGCTCTGGCTCTCGCTGGTCTGACCTGAAAGGAAAGTCTGACAAGATGTTATAACAAATAGAAATACCAGACACGTGTAAAGACGATATGTTCTGGTTTTACCAAGTGTTATGTGCAGTCTTCAGTGGTTGCTAGGCAACCTCACAGTTATGACGAATCCAGAAGGTTACCTTCCTCAGCCATGAAACTGTAGCACATAACCCCTGGTAACATCACATCTTTTCAGCTCTGTGCTTGTTTTTTATTTTGGCTGCTTGGTAGAATCTCTGTCCTCAGCATCTCTCGTGTTTGATTCCTTCCTTTCATCCGTCAGAATGGTGACCGTCTCCAAAGACGGGACCTGGAAGCTGTGGAATACAGATGTGGAGTACAAAAAGCAGCAGGATCCCTACCTCCTCAAGACTGTTCCCTGTTCATCATCTGACGGCAGCCGGGTGGCCTTGTCTCCAGATGGTCGGGTGGTGGCCATCAGTGACGGCTGTAACATCGCCATGTACAGCGCTGCCAGCGGCCAGCTGGAGGAGGAGCTGCACGGCGTCCACACCGAGGAGATCACTGACATTAGATTTGACATTAATGGGCGCTTCCTGGCGTCCAGTGGGGACAAAGCTATCCGAGTGTTTCACAATGCGCCGGGCTACAGGGCAGCCATTAGAGACATGCAGGACATGCTGAAGAAGGCTCAGAATGAGGCCATGAAGCAGAGACTGCAGCAGCAGATCAAAGAGGCTCAGAGCACTCTGGACGCTGTGCTGGCTGCTCCTGCCAACTGAAGGAGCCCAAAGAAAACTCGCTGTGATTGTGACGTCTGACTCTGGTAATCTTTCTGACAAGATCAACCCCCCTCTGCCACTAAATCTGAGGAGGAAATTTTGGAATCTGCATGCGGTTTTAATAAAAAATCTTTTTATGCAAAGATAAAATGGTTTGAATTCAGATCTTTTCCTCTTTTCCTCATGTTCAGTCTGTGTGATTTCTGCTGTGGTTGTTTTATTTTTGCCTTCTGCAACTTTAAGTTGAAGCCCCCCTCAAATCAAGAATGTGTCTCACTTGCTGATATTTTCCTTGGAATGTTTCAGCTTCACCGAAGTTCATGATGTGTGTGCAAAGTTTGACACCTGAGGTCTTTCACATTCATCTGCTGAAGGGGTGAAGTCTCTCTGTGCTTACCTGAAATTTGAGATCAACACATGCACATGAAAGCAGCTGTTGTGACGCTGCAGCTTCTCTGAAAGCCAGTTGTTAACAAGTGTAAAACACAAGTGTGAAGATGAAACTTAAAGCCTTCAGTTCAAATAACAGGAAAAGGTTTTTAAGTAATTTCATCAGCCTGTTGAACTACAATTAAAAGAACAGTTCCAGTTTTGTTTTTTTATTCAATGACTGAGAAGGAGTAAATGTGATTTTCAGGTTTTATGAAAAACTAAATATTTTACAGAAAACAGTAACAAAAAACAATATTCAACCAGTATTTTTATTTCTTAAAAATGTCTGGAGGGAAAGTTAAGGTCGATTTTCACTTTTGTTCTTCCCAGTCAACTTAAAATGTGACTTCAACTTTCAAGTACACAGAAACTAACATGTAACGTTACTGATAATTTTTCGGGATGATATTTAACTTTATTTTTGTAGCACTATATTAAATTAAATAGCTTCACAATAATAAAAATAACAGTTTAGTTGTTTTTAGTATTTGTATGAGTATTATTATTAACAGTCACAGCTCTTGCTACAGTCCCGGTCTGTGTCGTTTATTTTGTTTAATAAAGTTTTTTCTGAAAAAAGCGGAAGTGTTGACCCGGAAGCAGTGGATGCGCAGTGAGGCACGTTTTTCTCTGCAGCAGCATGGACAGCAGTTCTGCGCTGTGACTTGTCAGCAGAGATGGTGGAGCTCTCAGTAACGGCAGCGGAGCCGGTTCGACCCGCCGGGATCCTGCAGCAGAACCGCGTCTTCCTCGACTTCTTCTGGGACTTGGCCAAACCGGATCAGGAGGTGCGGCTGAAGGCGGTGGAGGAGCTGATCCGGTACCTGAAGACCAACAACAAGGTGAGAAGCTCAGATCACTGATGGAAATCCAGCATGGGTACGATACTCAGAAGTAACGATAGTTACACTATTACAGCAGTTTGTGGTAATTACAGTTTCAGTTTTCAGTTATCAGATGCAGCTAAAATACACCATAGAAATATCAGATCACGGGCACAAGTGTTCATTTTTAAATATGTTTGAGTACTTACTCATCAGACGTTTGGGCTCTTAAAGCCCAACCAAAGTAAAAAATTCTCATTGTACCCTGCCACCAATGGGTATTATGATCTAATTTCAGTTTCATCCACAACAGTGCATCATATTTTACAAGTGAAATATAATTTTTCTAAGTAAAATAATTTGCAAAGTAGCTTGAACCTACAGCGTACAGTGTTACCCAGTGAAGTGTAATTATTTAGTAGAACTGAATGGAAATAATAAAATATATATACATGTATATTTATGGGTATTTTAGTTTAAACAACAGAGGTCATGATAAAAAAGACAAAGAAGAGAAAGACTGTATACATAGATTAATGAAATAAGTAATGCCATACATTAAAACTCTCTAAAATCAAAACTAACAAATAATAAACAAAATTTTAAACCATTAACACTGTACGTAACAGAAAAGAGAAGTAGCACATTCCAACAATGTATAAGGTCTGAATATTTGTTTAGTGACTCGGAGCAGAGGATTATTTTCCATAAAATATTAGAAATGTCCCCATATTTCTTGTGAGACCTTAAATTTTCCTTTGATAGCACAAATCAGTTTCTCCAGAGCAGTTAGATAGACAGTCCCTGAACCACTGGTTAACATTCAGTTTGTCTGCATTTTTCCAAAAGAGAGCAATCGTGTGTTTAGCTTGGAGAATAAAAGTATGTCATCATTTTTTCTTGTTCTTATTTATATTCAGGCCCTCAGGGACAGTTCTAGGATGCACATCTGTGGACATAATAGTAGCTTTTCAGCTGCAATGTGTGATAGTAAATTAAATATGTCTTTTTAGAAGTTTCTGTAATCCGCTTGTACTGCAATAATTTAAATCTTGTATTGATCGTCTGCACTTGAGCTTTATGGCAAACCTTCCCCCCATTCTTAAGCTGTTGTCCCTGTATTCAAGAATGGAAATACTTAAATAAAGTCAAAGTTCCACAAGCAAAGTGAAACATGTTGGTAGATAAAATATCTTGTAAGTTGTCTGTAAGCATCGTGGTTTGTGCTCTCTCTGTGCTGCAGGCAGATGAGTTGGAGTACACGTTTAAAAGGCTCGTGGACGGACTCGCTCACACACGAGAGGCTGCGAGACCTGGATTCAGTTTGGCTCTGGGACAAGTGAGTGAGACCCTAATCTGTTTGACCTAATCTGACCATTCAGTTCACTCAGGAAAGGCTGTTTCTATGTGCTCATAGAAATATAAATATTAATTTAATCAAACAGTTGCAGCCCAAAAGTCTTCATGTTACTTTCATAAGCTGCAGGATCCATTACGTAAAGTTTTGTTACCATATCCACAAATGTTTCACCACCAGAGGCCTTTAACTGTCAAACCTGCCTTTCAGCCAGTATGAACAATGACTTGCAGCATCTTTACGAAGATGTCAGTGACATTAATGATATGACTTATTAACCAATCCCTTGAAAAGTTTTGACTTGTGAGCAGAAAGTTCTGGCTTCAGCATGACAAGGATTTCTGTTTTTCAGGTCTTAAGCTCTTTTGAAGACGTGTCTTTGCAGAGCATCCTCGACAGAATCAAAGAAAAGCACAATTTACAGAAAGTGAAGAAGGTGAGTGTTTGATGTGTTTTTCTGTCAGCTTTCAACCTTCATGAATGAACTCTGTGATGAAGATCTTCTCTTGTTTTCCAGAAACTGCTCAGAAATGCTCTGTTTGGAAACTTGTTTGGTGTCCTCGCCCTTCAGCAGTCCAGTCGCCTTTCGAAAGTAAGTCGACATGCCAAAATTCATCCTTCTTAAAGAACAAAAAAACATCTCTGAGCTGCTCAGCAGTCAAGTTGCATTGTGGGTAATGCAGGCAGTCTGGTCATTGGTGAAGGACAGAACAGTCATTGCTTTGTTTTGTTTTATAAGAGGTATTTCATTGTCTAAATTTCCTAATGTCCTGTACCGCCAACTTTGTTAGAGCAGTAATGGCCATAACTTTAATACGAAGCATGCATCAAGAGATTGCTTTTCACTTCCTGTTTCAAAAACTAGTGCAAGGTAGTGTACGGTTATGTATAAAGGCTTCAAGTTTTGGAAAGATCTACTATCTTTCATCACACAGTCAGCAAGCAAGACTATTCTTAAAAAGAAATTAAAGAAGATTTTATGGCACACTCCTATTATTATGTCCAGGTAACATTTTGTTGATTGCATGCGCAATAGGATGCCCCAAACTTGATTTGGGCAGTGAAGTCAGATGTTACTCAGCCTGATGAAGACACTGTCAGGCACTTCTGAGGGAAGTTTCTTGTCTCTGCTCCTGCAGGAGCCGCAGGTGGTGCTGGGATGTGTGCAGCTCCTGCAGAGCCTCAGCCAGCACAGACAACACGTGAAAGACCTGCCCACTAAGACCATGATGGACATCCTCAACGAGGTGAAACCTGCTGCAAAGTTACACCTTTTATCACACAAAGGCAGTTTATCTGTAACCACAATACATACACATACAGTAAAAAAAAGCACTTTGGTAGTTAGGTTGTTTTATTCCTGCAAATTAAAAAACCTTCATTCATCCTGTTGGTCAGATATCAGAGGAGGTGTTTGAGGAGGTGCTGCTCAGCGCCCTGCAAACTGACCTGGCATCAGCCTTCAGGACTCCTGAGCAGCTGCAGCTGCTGCTGGTCGCTCTGCAGCGTTTCCCACAAACCCTCAAACCGAAGAAACTCAAGAAGCTGCTCGGCTCCTCGACCATCATCAACGCCGATAACATCCCCAAGTAAGAACACACACACACACACACACACACACACACGGTGGCCTCCCATCACTGTCTTTCTCTCTCTCTCGAACATCCATTTACAGTTAGCTGCTGTTCATTCACATGATAGCTGAACACTGGGACTTATGCAAAATATATGCACCTGTTTTCTTCATCTCATCTGCTAATTAGCACCTACTGTGACGCAAGTGTAAGTGATGTGTGGTGTGTGTGGCAGGCTGACAGAGGTGTTAAAGATGGCAGCACGCTCGGTGAAGAAGGAGTGTGTCCTCCCCGCAGTGGTCCTGGACCTGCTGAAGCTCTCTCTGAAGGAAGACAGCTTCCAGCTCTTCTGGAATAACGCCATCATCAACGGCATGTTGAAGGATCAGCCGGGGCTACAACAGTGAGTCCTAACTTCATGAAGGAAGTGCAACAAGAGAAACACTGATCCTGGCCTCCAGAGCTCAGGGTGTTTGTAGCCATTTTTACACAGAGAACCTGCGTCAGTGCAGCATTGAAGCCGCCTTTGGTTAATTTAATGTTATTTACACAGAACCAAACAGCACGCCTTTAAGCTGCATCAGTTTGTCATTTTACAAAACAAGCTGGGGTCGTGGATTCAAAGGAGATGTCACTGGTGTGAGGTTTAACAGCATCAGCTTCTTCTGTCAAGAAGACCCAAGTTGAACTGGCTGTGTAAAAGGAGCTAGTGTTAAACATACTGTAAATTCAGGTTTAAGTTTCAGTGTTGCAGTTTGATCTGTCTCCCTACAGATGTTCAGCTGTCCTGTGTAGAAGCATCTGCATCAGTTTCACTAATTTGCTCATATTTTTCTTTAATTCAGCATGTCTGTTTGTTATCTTTCACATCATTAACTACATTAGGCTGACATGTTTCCTGCTGTTGTCCTGTTTGTGTTCAGTTACCTGAGCTTCCGTCTGCTGGGCAGCGCCCTGCCTCTGCTGTCCATGGAACAGCTGAAGTTTGTGTTGTCTGGAGAGGTGATGATGCGCTACGGGGAGCACATGGTGTCTGCTCAGGTTGGTGAACTGTAAAAATAGTAGTATTATTACCTCAGTTGTTTCATTCTATTGTTTATTGCCATATCTCTGCTCAGTATTATTTTGAATATGAATCTCATCCATCATTTTTCTCCTTTAGAAACCAGACCGCTTCAAGATGGCTCCAGAGATGGAAACCTACGTGTCAGACTTTCTGCAGGGCTGTCAGGACACAGACAAACAGCTGGCGGTGATGGTGGGCTTCTCCTCCCTCACCAACCACGGATACCCTGTGGTGCCATCGGTATGGAGGGTGGTGCAGCACCTGCAGCCTGCAGCTCTGCGGAGCTATGTCGAGTGGCTGAAGAAGATGTTCCTGCAGCCTCAGATGGACCAGCTGCTGGAATTCAGCGCTCGCAAGCAGAAGGACAATCAGGAAGGACGGGAACAGTGAGTGTGGACACCTGATGTCTGTGCATCAGCATGTTTGTCTGTCTCACCTCTCTGGATCTGTCAGATGATGCTGAGCAGGTTGATGCAGGGATGGAAACTGGATGAAATCAGCTGTTCATTTGTTTCTTTTCAGGAAGGAGAACAACATATTCAACTTGAGGAAGTGGATCGTTGCTCGACTCTCCTCAATCATTGATAACCACCAGGTGAAGAGACAGGAGGATCTCATCATGGAAGTGGCCAGGTGAGACCTGCCTCCAGCTGAGCAGTATTGATGTCTCTGTGTTTCGTGAAGAGAATTTTATCAGCTGCTGCGTTTCTTTCCCAGGTTTGTGTTTTTCCACGCGTTCTTCACTGCCAAGAAAGTCTCAGCCGACATCCCAGAGACAGCAGGAAAACTTTCTGTCCCACTGGATGATAAAACCAGAGGAGTGCTTGTTAATTCCTTCTTTGGGTGAGACATGAACTCTTCTGTTTTCAGACAGCTGATTCCTAAATATAATGACAGAGTGTGAAGATGACAGGAGACAGAGCTTCATCTGGTTGTGGCGTCAGGTTTGGATCTTCACAGTGGAGCTTTATTGCACAGAGAGATAAGCGATATTGGGTTTCAGTAAGATTTAGTTTGCATCACTGCATCACTGTTTTCTGTCCATCTTTCGGCAGACTCCTCTTATCCATGCACTGCCTGCCTCAGTCTGAGGACTCAGCCGAAGGCGTTGCTCCCAACCCGAAGCGAGCACTTGGTGTAACAGCTGATGGCACCATGTGGATCTATCACCTGGTCCAGTTCGCTGTAGTCCTGCTTAACCAGCCGAAACACGCCCAGAGCTGCCAGCCCTTCAGCCCGGAGCAGAGGCAGGCCTGGGACGGGTAGGACAACAGAAACACAGCATCTAAGATCCAGATAACAGGATGCAGCTTCTGTCTTACAATATTAAATATTACGGCCACTATCTTGAATGTAGCGGTACAGGTCTGAAGGACAACTTTGATCTTCTTTTTGTGGTTTTGGCTCTTTAAAGACGCAATGCACCTCTGTATCTGTGTAATGCAGTCTGCTAAATGAGGTGGGAACGTGTTTTATAGCTCTGTCTCTACATTTGTGTTCTTGAAGCATGCTGGAGTCGCTGGCAAACCTGAAGAAGGCGGCGAAAAAAGGCCAGACTGCCGAGAACACGGCCTTCCAGCAGCTCTTCCTGTTGGTGGGCATGCACCTGTTCAAGGTACGACACACAACTAGAGCCATAATGATGTTATGTAATTGCCGCAGCCTTGATGCTGATGTTCGTAAAGACCAAACATTGGCATGGAAAAGAGCTGTCAGAACTCTGTCATAAATCTGATCCTTCTGAAGGCCCCTGAAGAGCTGCTGGACATCCTGAAGGACCTGCAGAGCTGTGTGGACAAAGCTCAGGAGAAGAAGGCCAAGAAGAAAAAGAAGAAACAAGGTGGGAACTCAAACATTCCAGATTTTCTGTTTAAAGCTTCTTCTGTCACTCCAAAGTGACCAAAAACATTTGCTTGAACTTTGCGTAAATGTTCATCTCTTTTCCTCGGTGCAGCCGCAGAGCAGCAGGAGGAGCCTGAGTGGGTGGAGGTGATGGTGGACATCTTGTTGTCCCTGCTGTCGCAGCAGAGCCGTCACATCCGGCAGGTCTGCAAGGCTGTCTTCTCCTCCATCTGCCCTCATGTTACTGCAGCGGCTCTCACCGCCATCTTAGATGTAAGCAACTAAAACAAAGTCATTCACTCTCAGACAGAGGAGCACAGATCGACATCTTTAATTTAGTGGGTAACACTGTTGCCTCACAGCAAGGAGGCTTTGGGTCCGAATCCCTTATGGGGCAGAGCCTTTCTGTGAGCATGTGCATGTTCTCCGGGTGTTCGGGTTTCTCCACCTTTAAAGCACGTACATATTAGCCTTACTTACACAGGTCGCCATCTTAATTCTAAAGCGAGGCTCATCTGGGTGGGCACAACAGAGACATTTCATAGCACTGTGACATCACCAGAGGTATCACTTCACCTGTAAGCTCTCACCTCTTCTTGCTTTCACAATCCACTGGCAGTGGAGAAGTAGAATTGACTGGAAGATGATGGAAAGTCTTACTCTGACAGGACTCCCTCCTCTTGTAAGAATGACAGTAAGATGACATCCTTGCAGGTGAAGTGATGCCTCTGGCGTCTCTGCTGCACCCACCCAGCCGAGCCTTGTTTTGGAATTAAGATGGCGACCCATGTGAATAAGGCGTATAGGGCTCCTGTCAGTGCCCTTGCTCATGACACTGTCCCAAACCTGGGACTGGTCCACCGGTGCCGCACAGTGGCTGCCTACTGCTCCTCATGAATGAAATGCAGGGAACAAATTTCACTACATTGTATTCGGTATATTAGTGTGTAACAATAAAGAGTAAAAAATACAGAGATAAACAAATGTACCAATGTCTCATTATGGTTGTTATCTTGACAGATGTGACCAAACTGATGCAGTAAAACTAGAAACATTTCCTGTATATTTTTATTTCATCTA
>JAQFJB010000006.1:25808403-25820995 GCA_029874875.1 Naso minor
AGCAGGTCAGTGAAACCGACAGAAAGGTGGTGAAGGAGAAGGTGTTGAAAACCCTCGAGCTCTGTCACTTCCTGGTCAAGCACGTTCACCAGCAGGTAGGCGGACTGTTGATGTGAGGAGGAAGTCATGAGAGGAAGCTGCTGTCGTGTTTTCAGTGCAGGCTGAAGTCTTTGTCTCTGCTGCTTGTGTAGAAGCTGTCTGTGGACATGGAGCCACTTCAGAAGGTCCTGCAGTCCCTGACCACCGTCATCACTTTCAAGAAGACCGGCAAGCTTGAGGACACCTACTGGGCCGTGATGAAGCACTTTGGAGTCATGTGAGTCGTCATTATGTCATATGTCAGCATTTATGTATTAGTTAGGAGCTCTAGAGGTGATTGTCATGCAAATAAGAAAACAGGAGGGGGGTTGGGGTTTAAATCTTTGTATACCTGCAGCAGGTCAGTCATCAAGGTGTTTTTCCTCACAGTGCATTGAAGCCGTTGTGTTGACCTTGCATTTCGTTTTCATATTCACAGGAAACCCAAAGTTGAAAAGACAAAGCCTGACAAGGAGGCTGAGCAGCAGCAAGTTTCCAAGAAGAAGAAAGGATTCCTGCCAGAAAGCAAAAAACGTAAAAAGCGCACAAAGCCTGTTTTAGAGCCAGCAGGAGACAAATCGACCTCGACAGACAAACCCGGAGCAGACAAAGGACAAGCCACAAAGAAACACGACAAGAAAACCAAACAGAAACGACCAGCCGACAGCACGATGGCGACTCAGCCCAAACCAGCCAAGAAGAGCAAGACACAGTCTGAGAGCAAAGCAGCCAAGAAGAAGAAGAAAGCCAAGCAGAAGAAAGAGGGAGGAGGGAAGATATAAACGGACTCTGCTATTTAAATGTTTATTTTCTTTTAAAGCGGCTGTTTTTGTCTGTTTGTTTTTCTACCGTTCATCCTTTGGACAAAATGTATTTCAGTCCGACATATTCTACATGTTGGAGACTTGACGTGTGAGAAGTGAATCAACATTGGTTATTTTTCTAATGTGTGCCTGCGACTGATCAGAAAAAAATGTCTATTACAATAAATTTACTTCCCATCTTTCAACTTTGTTATTCAACATTAATAAGAAATCTGTGAAAATGTAAAAAACGATCAAATTAACTTGACGTCTGAGCCCAACAGGTCCAACAAACCAACCAACAGACAAGATTTAAGTTTGATTGTAGGATTAAATTCTTCATCATCATTTCTTTGAGCATGTAATTGTAAATGTGTTGGTCTCCAATTTTAGGCCTCCACATTGGCGACAGATGAGGCCAGAGGCATTAAGCTTTCAGGTCGTCCGTCTTTTGAAATGAGGTTCAGGTTGTAATTCTTTAAAAGTTCATCGCAGCAAGCGACCACTTTCACTTTGTCACAGTGTTTTCACATCGTCTTTTGGTTCACTGGTAAAACATTTCAGTCTTTTGACTAAATAACATTTGACATAAAGGTTAAACCTGTGGTGTTCAATACTTTTATTGTTAAAAAACTAACAACATGTAGCTTTGAGCTGCAAACCCATCAATTATTACTCTTAAAAAATGTGGTAAATAATATTTATTCAAAAGGGCTCAATGATTTCTTTAAACGGCTTCAGAAAATGTTTCTCAAACAGGAAGAAATAACCATAGGAGACCATGTTTACCTGTTGGTTAAAACACCTTTGGCGCTGTAGTAAATATGTTTCATCAGCAGGCTGGTGTCAGCACGACTGACTCAAGCTACGGTGTACGCATTCATGGGAATGAAGGAACAACGGTGCAACGCTGTGACTCACTGATGTGTTTTTGATGGTGAATGGACAAAAAATGAAGGTTAAACAAACAAGCTACATCTGATCTGATCACAGTCAGTGGGATCAGATCATTGTTGGCTTTAATATTTTCAGTGTGTTTGTTCACAGGGAAAACATGAAATACATAAGTCATCTGTAGGTGGGAATCTGTTTTTGTAACTGGATGAACCAAAAATGTCATTTTTCAGAGACCAAACTTACATTTCCAGCCTTGCCTTGCTTAGCATATTAAGTTTGATTTGACCTAAGAAGCATCACTGAGCTCTGTGAGCACCTGTCAGACTCACCAACCCGTTACATAACATTACATAACACTCTTGTTGGAGAAAAGTGTCACTGTCCTTTGCAGGGATTCCACGTTGCAAGTCTTTGTGCTGCAAACTGAGGTGAGCAGTCACACAGAACTCTAATTCAGCTGTCAGAAAAATGATGCAGTGGCTCACAAATGGATTACTATACAGGACATGAAGCCATGCAGCCATAAATCTAAAGCAGAGCCAGGCAGGCTGCAGCCCCATCCATCAGCTATCTCATCTGAAAGCCTCTCTCCTCTTCAGTGGGTGCAAACCAGAGACATCTTGCATCCAGCAGACATGGTGCGTTTGGCACGTTTTATCAGAAACAAGTGACTAAATGAGAGCGAGGAGGTGAGATTGTGTTGGTGAAGATCAGAGCGCCTGCCTGCATGGTGGCATGTTTGTGTACTGACACAATATCACAAATTCTGTAGGAAAACAGAGGAAGCCTGCTGGTGAAAGTTGTGGAGTATTAACCAGCTACAACTCAGGAGATGGTGGAGACCAAAATGGAGCTAAAAGGAGAGAACAACTCCAAATAAAGGGTAATGCTGACATAGACCAGCTAGATGTCCAAGCAACATTTTGGATACTTTAAAGGTGATCAGTTTGGTATTTTCAGCTTGGTTTTCCTGCCACCAGGTGGCCAAAATAATTAGTTCATACAAAACTGAACTTGTTTAAGTTAACACCTGGTCTTTGATCAGAGGATGATCTTCCCTCTCGACTCCACCATCACGGTTAAGATTCCTCAAACAAACAAGGAATATCAGAATCTGCCGGCAAACACATTTTGGTAACGTCATTGGCTCTCCTTCAGCATTAAGGCAAAATCTGAACATTGTGCAAGAAACATTTAGAAAGATCAAGACAGATTTTTACATCAGCAACAACGAAAGTCCTTTTGATTTATCATTTGGGCACATTGAATGTCCGTCTACAGAATTCCATCTTAATCCATTTAAAAGCCGTGGAGATTTTTAAGTGTGAATCAAACCAATGTACAGACTGGCATGACCACACTGAGGTTAGCCATGACAGAATATATACTGTTAAACATAGAGGCAGACTGATGGCAGAACAATTGTGTTTGTGTCAGCATCTATTAGACCTAAAGGTCATGTTGAACAGCTCCAACAAGAAGTTTAAAATCAAAGCGTCATCACAGAGAAATGATCCAAGCTTTGATCAAGGCTCGTCTGCTCTGCCTTGGTTTGTCTGCAGAGCTGAGGAGGAGGAGCTTGTCTGAGTTTCTGGCTCAGAACCATCACTGCCTCAGCTTCAACCTGCAGTAATGATGCATATAAACAGACCGCGGGGCTGACAAATCATCCACCTCGAACCCTGACAGCAGGGGTGAGAATGGGAGCAGTGGTGTCCTCTCTTCCTCTCAGTGAACTGTCGCTTGTCATCATTCTGAAGTGAGATATAGAGTGCAGAATCAATCTGCTAATGCAGCTCAGTCGAATAATAAGATTGAGCTGTAAAGTCGAGGGCAAGGTCTCATCAGTATGAGAAGGATGTGACTGGATGCAGGCGTATTTCATCCCCTCACCTTATGACATATGTTGGTTCTTGGGGTTTCATGCTGTAAAACACCTGATTTTTTTCATCTGCAGCCTGTGGAGTGTTAATCCTGCTACTGTTTGTCTTCATGCATGTTGCTTTTGTTGGAGTCTGATGCTGCACAGCAGGCAGGTTGGCAGCTGCTCGCAGGGTGTTAACTTTATATTGAGTGCAACAGGAAACACACTAATTAGCGCACGCAGTGGTTTATATGCCAAGCTTTGTGGGAGCAACCTGAGCTGAGTTTTAGCAGGCTTACTTTCTTGGATGAGGCCCAAATCTGCTCGGTTCACTTTATCTGATTCTCCTCTTATTAACACCTGCTTTCTGGAAGCCTTCCTGTCCCTGTAGTAATAATTCAAAGGACTGCACCCAGTGTCCTCTATGTTTCCTTTTCATTGTCTGCTAAACTCATCCAGTGTATTTCAAAAAATGAGGGCCATTTCTAAAGAAAGCAAGAAAAATGTGTCTGTGTGTGTTCAGCAAAAATGCTTTAAAAGAGAGAGATGACACACACCAACAACCGCAAAGTCAGCCAAGTTTCATATGCCCGTGAATTTATCAACATGCATCTCAGAAATGAAAATGAATCAAAGGTCATCTGGATGACTGAAAGAACACTTTTAGGGTGGAAAAACTGTGAATGTCATGTGTTCAGCATATTTGTTTCCAAAAAAATATTTTAGAACTGAGACAACCTAAATATGTCTTCAAAATGTAAATATTTTGAAGCAGTAAATCAGACCTTGACAGTGCACAGTGTGTCATTAAATGCAAACTTTGTCTGGGGCTTTGTTGTGAACTGTAGACCAGTTTCTTGCAGCTACACAAAGAAGAAGAAGAAGTAACTTTATTGATCCTCTGCATTTGACTCATCCTATTCATAGTAAAACCCTAACTATACACACTTGGAGCAGTGGGCTGCCGCAGTACGACGCCTGGGGACTAAGTCAAATCTTTTGCCAGTGTCCTGGTCAGGGGCACCGACAGAAGTATTAACACTAACATACATGTTTTTGAAGGTGGGAGGAAACCGAAGCACCAGGGGGAAACTCTCATAGGCAAGGGGAGAGCATGCAAACTCCAAACAGAATGGACCTGGATTCAAATCCAGGACCTCCTTGGTGAGAGGCAGCAGTGCTAACCACTAAGCCACCATGCCGCAAACATTTCACACAGCCATAATAACAGTGCAGTAAGCAACGTCAGAGGACCTCATCCTCTCACTGACCAACACTGCAAAGTCTGTGTGCAGCAATGAGGAGCAGAACCCACGAGACAACAAAACTCTGAAAACTGGCCTCATTAATTCTAAATTAGGCGATACACAATAAGTAGGCTACTCCCAGAGCAAACTGCAAAATCCCAAAGCAAATCCCACAAAAGCCTGTCTTCCTCTGTCTTATATGGCCAACAGTAAATAACAGTGACGATAAATAATTCATCTGTTTCTGGTTGCTGACCTCCATCATCTAAAGCATTCAAAGCCTCTGATTTCCACCCATTGTTAACGTTAGAACTCCATCCCTCACTAAAAACTGATCCTCGTCCGCTCACAAACACTGACCTTTGACCTCCATCAACTAAAATGTTTTCAAAAACTCTGAGGTTTGTACATTCCTGCCTGAGGGTAGCACTACAGAAAAGGTTATGTGGTCACCAAAGTTGGCTCACATGTCCTCCATAGTACTGTACATTTATCCAGGTGACTCCTGTGGTTCTGTGTTCAGAAGTGTTGAGGTTGTCGGTCAAATTAAAATTGATGGGGAAAATATTCCAGCCACTTGTGGCTCCTCCCACTTCATAATTCCATTAGAACAGAGTAAATAAAACAAGATGATTGTTTGCTTTGTGGGTCAATTTAAAAAGTAGACACAACACATTCATGTAAAGTCACTCAAGTCAAGTAAATCTTATTTTAATCACAACATAAATGACACTTTTCAGATTTTAAATTTACAGGGACACAACAGTTCCTGTCTGAGCAAACACTTGGCGACAATGGCGAGGAAAAACTTGCTTTTAACAGGAACCTCAAACACAACGTGGCTTCACAGTGGACGACCATCTGCTGCAACCAACTGGTCTGAAGGTTTGGTGGATGCAAACCTTATTTTCTAATGTTATTATCACAGATTTAATTATCCTGCAATTACATCTGCTCAGATTTTATGTCAGTGTCCCGATCTGCATCCATTCCTCCATCCACTCTGAGCCACTGACCTTCATGTATTCCACTGACCCCCATCCTCTCCCCAGTTACCTCCACCCACCCATCCATCCATCTCTAATGCCAATACCCACAGTCAGTCACATCCATTCTCTGCTACTGACAGGCAGCCATCTTCATCCTTCATCCTACCTTGGCGGCGAGAGGTGCACCCCCACCTCTCTAATACATAAAAATCCTCCCCTCAGCAGATGGAGGAGTGCCTCACAGTCTGGTCAAACAGAAAAGCTGGAGGGCAAAAGGATTGTAATTATGTGGTTATGACTGCATGCTGTACCTGCTCTCTGTTGCTGAGAATTACATCATTTACACGAATCACAGCTCTTTTTTATGAGTGGTGTGAGTGGTGTTATGCTGAAAACACGTTTGATATTCTGAATCCCGATCCATAAATCACTCTGAAATAAACATATGTTTGAATGTTTAATGCATGAGTCATCTCTCATTGGCTCGGATCAGATTTCTCCGTGAAGATAAATGGTTTTGTTCCGTTGTACTTTTACCAATGAGATAAGATAGACAGGCGGTCTGTCAAAGCATCCTCAGGCTGGAGCTTTGCCAAACTGTGCCTCATATTCGCAGGCCTTTTCTTGCTGGGGACAATTAGGAACATGGTGTCCTGGTACCCGGCCAACACTCTGACTGCTGCTGATTCACTTCCACTGACCTCCAGTGAGACCGGCTGTGCTGCCATTACACCGAGATTTAGAGTTCTACAGAGATCATGCCAGTAAATAATGTCATGCGTGTTTGTTTATGCAGTGGCTCTGGTCATCTATTCAGCACACATGGTTCTGAATTACATTCACATGGCTTTAAAACTGTGTGAACAGTGGCTGCTTTCCTGTAAGGATCCTTATGCAGGAGGAGGAAGGTCTTAGCACTTGTCCAGTGGAACAAGTGACGTAACGAAAATCCATCCAAACATTTGCATATCATCAAATGTCACTTAGAGTTTACATGGTTAAATTGGGTGAACGTTGGGCATTTTTACCCGACAAACATTTGATAATAGTGTGTAGCTGCATATCTTTCATCAGGTGTAAGGTCACTGACACATTCAAAGGATTAACATAAAGTATTTATTTATAAACTTTGAATATTACATAGTTTCCTTTTATAAGGCAGAATATATGAACTCCAGAAAGATGATGTACCTGTAAAACATTCCAGCTCTCATAATGACATTTACATTTACAGTGAATTCATCGAGTAAATGACACATCATTTCTATCAGGCCCATTATGATACAATATGAAGGATCGAGAGAAAAAACTGGCTTTAAGTGAAACCTTCTTTTGGAAGGATTCTCAGTTTATTACATGTCAGAGAATAATACATTATAAATAGGCTACTGAAAATGAAAATACTGTATCAGCGCTAAAACTTACTATCAGACACATTAAAGAAAACAATCTTATGTGCATAACTACAGCAAAACGTCCTGCATCCTGTCAGGTGAAATATAGAGCTACCTACAGATGTCTCACAGACACTGGAGGACAGAACTTTATGCAAATATGCTAAGTCACTCCATTCAAGGAAAATATACTACGCATACAAATAAGCCATTTCTACAGCCTAGATGCAGCTTTGCACTGCCTAACAGCACCACAACATCCATTATAGTCTAACTACATACTGGTAGTGTGTCAGAGGACATGCCGAGGAAGATCACGAGCCATTACGGTCTGTGTTGTGTCACCAACTCTTAATAATTGAACACAGCCGCGTGTCACATCCCAGGAAGGATTTAAAGTTTAAACATCTCTGAGGTTTAAACAGCGTTTTATTCTGAGGAAGAGGAAGAGAAGGAAGAGGAGGAAGAGGTCCAAAAGTCAAAGCAGGCAAATACTTTATACAGTTCATAAGGAATAACCGGCTGGCTAAATACTAGTGTATGAGGAGGGTGTGTGTCACACAGCTAACCTGTGCGCCACGGTGTTACCTCTAGGCCTACATGAACATGATGCTCAGTATTCTGCATTTTCCTACTGGTTCTAGTCTACAAGCAGCAGAGATGCGCGAGTTCTTTGTGCCTTATTGCTTTTCCTGTTTATTCCACAGTCTCGTGCCCTGAAGTGAAGTTAACAGTCCAGAGGAACCGTCTCGTGCGGCGCCTCGGTGACGTCCCCGCTCTCTGCGCTCTGGCACGAGAGCTTCTCCTCACATTTCACCGGTCGGACGATGACGCACGGCCTCGCAGGCTCCCCGCTCGCCCCGGCGCGCGCTGGGCTGCGACTGTCGCGCTCGTATTCCTCCTGCGCGCGCTGGATCTTCCTATTCCGAAGCTTCCTCTTGTGGAAGTGGAACGTTGCCAGGGAAACGAGGATGATCCCCACGAGCACGGCCACCAGCACGAGGAGCGCGAGGGTGGAGGAGAACGGCGGAAAGATGCTGAGCTGCTCCGCGCAGGTGCCGTTGTTGGCCTGGAGGAGCCCATGACAGCGGCGCGGCGGCACCGACAGCCCCGAGGCCTCGGAGCTCCTGGCTGCCATCCGGTCCATCGCTTCCGGCCGCTCTTGTCTCTCTGACCCCAGTACCCTTTGTGCTCTCCGGGCTCAGCGCGGTGACACCGGCCCGCGCATGTGGTTACCTGCACCGAAGGAGACACATGAGAGGACACTGCCTATCAGTGCAATCACAAACCCGCCCACCAGCGCTCATTAACCGGCCCAGGCTACTTTAATAAACCCAGTCTGACGCCAAATCACAATGTTAGGCGAGATAAGACCTCCTGGACATTAATGGTTCATATGATAATCCGTTAGAAAGGCGCACGCTGCCATGAATGTAAGATGAGGCAGAAAACAATACATCATCTGTTCTATTGTAACATGCAGGCCTCCAACACTGAGCCAAACAGAAACCATCGTTTCCTTCACGAAGCAGCGTTTCAGAGCAAAATTCTCAAAAAATCATGTCTGCATTTGTTCAAATCTCATGTGCTAAAATAAAGGCAATTCTTACCTGCTGAAACAGTCAGTGCGGGGGACCGTCCGTGAGTGCAGAGCCGATAATTGGAAATGGGAAAACTGAATCACGGTGACGCATTTCATACAATGTGATGCTGCTGCTGAGCTCCGATCACTCAGGACGCTTTGAATGCCGCAATCCGCTCAGTCCGCGGCCACGACAGCGTTTCCCCCTGCAAATACTATAAATAAGAGGAAAATCCTTCAGTTTGCATCAGCGTGGGTTTAAAAATGCGAACAGAACAGAGATGTGTTCTGGTTTTCTGGTCCCTCCTCCTCCGGTCCTCCGCTGCTCCTCTCAGCATCTGAATGAAGAGCTGCAGCTGCATTAAAGGTCCCGTCTCCAGTCAGCTGGCAGCTGCTTTTTTATTTTAATACAGTCTGTGCATCATCAACACCACTGTGCCCAGGTTTCCCTGTGAACACTGTGTCAATGTATGTTTATCAGGTCACACTCGGATCAAATTATGAATAAACACAGAAGTAAATGAGTTTTAATGATAGAACATGTTCGGTAACCGCTGGCGTGAGGGTGTGGTCAGTGCTGCAAACCTGCACAATCTGAAGCGTTTAAGCTTCTTATGTGAGCCGAAAATCGTGTCCAGCAGTCAGTCATTCATTTGGGCCAAAAGTATGAGAGGTATGAGTCCATGATGAGCATTTTCACACAATGCTTGACCACAAGAGCTGGTATGAGGCGCAGGTTTTTACTGTATGGAGACCTCAGAGGATATGGAATCACTTAAGTTAGCATCAAGGAACCCATATAATTATTCCAAATATACTGCTGATATATGCATTAACTTCTGATGAAATTAGTTTGTCACAGTTTAATAATTAACATCTAAGGGACCTGTGGTTAGTGGTTATTGGAATCATTTAAAACAGTCTGATGTAATGATCAGGATGTTAATTTTATTCCTTCTAAGTTTTATTTTCAGCTTTAGCATCCAGATCATCACAACACTGAAATCAATTCAAAAAGTACAGATATTAAAAAACACTGAGGGGTCTGAGAGTCAGCTCTGGTGTTTCCTCATTTCACCTGAACTTCCATCTAAACTTTGATTTTCTGGCTCAGTGACGATGATGAACGATTGTCCCCTGGATAATCTTTATGGATTCACTCCAGTCATGAAATTCAGTGTGAAATTAAGGAAATGTTCTCAATAAGAGGCTTGTGTGGAACCCTGCTGAGTTCTCATTTTCACGTTAAAGCTGCTCTTGAATAATATATTAAACAGCTCAGAGATTAACTCCTGACCAAGAAAGTCACTTAAAATATGTTTGACTAATTTAGATGACCACAAAATGCAGCTCAGCTCCCCCCAGACGGAAAGATGACTGCAGGCTGTGTGACAAATATAGAGGAAGTGTGTGTGAAGGAGAAAGCAGCAAGGAGATGTTTCTACAATGAGGACACACCTCGACCTACTAAAGCTCTAAAGCATCGTGGAGACAAACTGTGTCACTGAAAACACTTTCCAAGATAAAAAGTTATTTTACATTTCAGGTTTTTTCTGAGTGATCATGTCTGCAGAACCAAAGTTTCGTGGTGTCACACAGGGGATGATCTGCGTCAAATAAAGTGTGTCTCAAATCCAGACTTCATGCACATGTTAAGCAGGTTTATTAAGCATGTTGTGTGTTTATGCTGGAAACAAACCTGTAACTCGCGTCCTTTCTTAAGGCTGCATTGATTGGAACTAAAGAGTTTGCTCATAATTCTCTGTGGGTCTGCTTGTATGCGTGACCCCTTTAGTGACCCATAAACCACTGTTGATAGAAGTAGTTTAAATTTCCTGTGTGAAAGTCGGACTTGCTCGACCTCCAACACCACCTCACCCTCCACCTTACTGTATGCTTTGTGCGGCAGAACAAACAAGATGCAGAACTGTTCGATATGGACATAATTGTGAGGGATTCTGGAGAGGAATGAAGATCTGCAGAACGCTGCAGCTGAACAAACCTCAAGTGGAAAAAGTCGCTTGCATCTTACAGGCCTCAGTCCAGTCTGACATCCAGAGAGATTCTCAGGGGCTACTCATTAACCACCTCTGATGGAGATACGGACCAGGGGAGTCCCGTCTCTCCTGAAGTCTACCACCTCCTCACTCTCCACCTCACTGGACGCTTTGGAACAAACGAGGTGCACAACTGTCCAATATGGACATAATAAGGAACACTTAGATGCCACTACTCATCAGCCACCTCTACATCCTCTGATGGAGGCGGGCACCAGGGGAGTCCCTTCTCTCCTGAAGTCCAACACCATCTCATTACACTCAGTGAGCTGCAGGTGGTTCAGTTCACACCACTCTCCTGTCCACACACTTCTGTTTTCCAACACAGCATGAGCACTGAGCAAACTCTGTGTGTTGCAGGGGTACAGTGAAACATTTCAACAACGATACAATGCACATTACGATATATGGTTGGCAGTATGATACAAGAACAACATGGGCTCATTTAGAGCGATATAATATAGTACAACTCAATGACTAGAAATCAATACAATGATATTTTTTGGCCTAAAATACAGGGGAAAAATGCCTTTTTCTATGCAGTGGTAGAGGAGGTAAAACACTTGAAAAGCTTGATACACTAAAATACACAAACATTCAGTGCAAGGCCGCTATTTAATATGTGTTTAATATGTGTGGACCACAAACACGGACTGAAAATCTCTCGTTCTCCTGGTGCTTTCCTGCTGTGATGTGCCATAATCTGAAGCACCACTACTGACGCAATACACATGCCCAGAACGTAGGAGAATGAACTGGAGTAACGTTTACAATTATTTACCATATAAATGCAAAAAAATACATCCACATAAGAACGTTTGACGTTCTAAAGACAAGGCATTTCTTAGTATCGATACAATCAATTTTTGCTTTGAAAAACGATTTTGAATTGATACAAGTCACACTTTAAGGACGATTTGCCGTTTACCTATCCATGTAGTTTGATCGTAGGAATATAAATGCATCGATGTATTATTACACCCATAGTGTGTTGTATCTGAAGTCTAAATGTGTCTGTTGGACAGGACCGCCCCTTGTGCGCTCTGCTGTCCTCTCAGTCTGTCTTTTATCTGACTTAAAATCAACCACAAAATCCCAAGAAAATTTAAAAAAGAAAACAAAATTCATGCTGAGACTGAAATAAGATTCACATAATGAGCTTTCTTCAAACAACTAAGCATTTAATGAAACGTTTTCCTCTCTAAAATGTGATATTTGTTAGGTTTGCCATGGATTTTTTTTTTATAATACAGACAATTATAAATGGATCCCTGCTTAACCCAAAAATGTAAGCATATTACTTAGAAGTCTGACTATTTTTCTCAAGAGCAGGATTTTTATCAGAGTGATTTCCCAGTTTAAAACATTTTGCAGCAAAGTGCATCAGTGATAGCAGATTACAACTGTAGGTTCATGTGTAAAACACTCTACATATTTATGACAGTATAAAGTAATAACAGATAAAATCAGAGGTATCAGATAAAGACGTTGGTGCTTCTCTGTATTCGTTCCACGAAGCCTCTGAGGTTCTCACAGTTATTTCCCAGTCCTGCTTGTGGACCTGCTCCATCACCAGCGGCGCTCCATGAAAAATGAATGGCCTTGGAGGGAAAGCGGCTCCCTGGATGATGAACTTGCAGTAGATGAGTGCATACTGAAAGATTTATACAACTATTCATGC
>JAQFJB010000006.1:25934548-25945043 GCA_029874875.1 Naso minor
TGAATCCAACACAAAACCTGATTCAGCTCACTTCCTTTCATCAGGCATCCAGAACTCACTCACTCTGCAAACATCAGTGTTTTCACTGCCATGTTTCACCTGGACTCGTATCCACTGTTTCGCTTTGGTCTCACTCCTCTCATCAAACTCATTTCCAGTATGTCTGACACCGGCCTTTTTTGAAAGACAATGTATGAGCCAGAGAAGACGATTAAACCCTTGATACAGATTCTTTCTTCATCATATTATAAATTTCAGCGTTTCCACTTTCAATGATGTCGATTTCTGTCACAATGAGCTCTGAATCCCTTTTTACCACCACGGTAATTCTTGGCCTCAATTTACCTTCCATAAAAATAATCCCAGTCAGTTCCAAGCAGGGAGATATTGGTTTTTCATTTGTACTCTTTATTGGCAGGTGTTGATACTAGGTTGGCATTCACAGAGAAAAAGTCATTTTCAGCTGTAGCAGGCAGCTGTTTTCTTTAAAAAAAAAAAAAAGTAAATCCACCATACTCTACCAGCACAGCACTAAACTGCTGGAATAAACAATTAGTATAGACATAGTGGAGCTCTGAGCAGCAAACGAGCCAGATGTTTCCCTCAGGAGCTGGTGGAGACCAAAGCAGATCTACAAGTGTGAACATTGGACTGAGATCATCAACGACACAAACTTGTACAGAAACTTGGACGTCACATCTGCACTAAAGTTGAAGCTCTCCAGTGATGCTCTGCAGTGTTTAACACAACATAAACTTCATTATTTCTTGCAACAGCATAAACAGGCAGGTCAAATCTCTGATGGTTGACAAATTTAAATTAAATTTTTTGTTGCTTATTTGTCTTAAGCAGATTTAAGCAGCAAAATAACAGAAAAATCCAAAGAAGCATCTCTGGTGTTTTGATCAAACTGTCAGTCAGACTGAACACGGCTCGCCTGCTGCCTGCTGCGTTCACACTGACTACAAAACACCATTATTACTGAGTGCAAGCCAAGGACGTCTGAGTTTGTTGTTACTATGACAACTGATGCATGGGATGCAAAGAAATGTCAAATCAGTTGTTGTCACATGTGCAGTCATTTTCACAGTGAACTGTGAGCCCAAACGCAGGAGAACAGCTTCGGCTGGCAGCAGACGATGCTAATGGGAGCATAAGTGATACATTAGATCGAGTGTCGGCTCTGAATGAGAGCTGATACATGATCTGTTCCTGTAACTCCTGCGCCAGGAAGGAGTCTGCAGCTCTGACTCCGACAGAACAGAGCAACAGCTCATTTTAACCACTAAAACACGGAAATCAGCAGCTAAAATGATGTAAACAAATCACGCAGCTTCTTCCATGTTGACCGTGTTTGTCCGTGAAATTATTTAGTCCAGTGACCAAATTATCTCCACCAGCAAGGTGGACTGATGTGCAACTAGCTGAAAATATATCAACAAGTCTTTCCCAAATAAACATACATGCCATTGGTTCAGGTCTGCAGGATGATACACATGAATATTTTCTGATCAACACCATTGACAGGAAAACACTGAAGTTTCAAAAATCTTTTACCACTACTGTCAATGTTTTTGTTGGTTTAGGCACAAAAATGCTTCTGATGCATTTAGGAGAAACATCGTGATTTGGGGTAAAATATCTACTTGGTTAAACCGGCAATAACTGATCAAGCTTTGTTGCCATGGTAACAGTAACATCCACTTGATCAAGGTTTGGTAACCATCGAGTTGATTCTGATGGAGATTGGTGTTAGTTGAAACAGGAAATGAACAGCAATCTTCTGCGTTTGAGTCCAGCATTTGTTGGCCTGCGTCTTCGACCATCTGCAGTCTCTGTGATGTCACATGACTTCCTGCTTTGCTCCAGATGGGTTTTTGGATAAATCTAATCACTCCTACAGTTGCTGTTTTGTTTTGCTTTTTTGTTTCGTTTTTTTTACCACTGGGAGAAATCTGTGACAATGTGAGGTACTCATGCTCCTCAGCTGATGCTTCCTCCTGATTTCAGTGAACATGTCATCGGTCCTGTAGCATGACATGGGCTGCACGGTGGCTAAGTGCTTAACACTGTAGCCGCACAGCAAGAAGTTCCAGCGTTTGAACTCAGGTCCGGTCACTTAACATCAAGAGGGTCCTGTGTTGAATACCCGACTGAGGTAGGACCTTTCTGCGTGGAGTTTGCATGTTCTCACCGCGTCTGCTAGGTTTGCTCTGGCTTCCTCCCACAATCAAAAACACGCGTGTTAGTCAACCCAAAGTGGCGGTGCCCTCAGTCACAGTGGCTCGAGACTAACCCTCCACTCTAACCTCGCACTTTCGTTGTACAATTCACTGTATAATGATGACAAGGCTGGGTTTTTTTTAATATGGAAGTTTCCAAGCTCAGAGACTCTGACGGTTCTGTGCATAAACAGCAGAAAATGAGTCCTGTCATTGTTGACCTTGTGAGCAGCTGCAGGAGCTTCAGCAGCTCCTGGTTGGGTCTCTTAGGATAAACTACTCGATGGAGAGGAGCCAAAGAGTGATTCATACACTCCGACACGCCAAATATACTGAGGAAGATGCTGCCTCAGTCAGGAAGGAGAGACAAAAGGGATTTTTACAAAGCGCGTCATGTGGTGATGAGCTGCAGTTATTTTGGACAGTAGCTGTTTGACAAAGGCAGGTTGGATGGACTCCATTTACAAAAGTGTGCAAACTGCTGCTTTGAGCCAAACACTGACATTAGGAATCATGCACACATCAAACTCGTGTGCTTTGGAGAGCTGACCACTAAAATAACAACTGAGGTCATTCTGTGATCTCATGATTCTGCTTTGTTCAGCATCAAAAGGCTTGAAGCTGTCAGGGAGCCCAGAGAGCTGATAAAAAAATTTTAAAAACGATTTTTTTTTTTCTCTAGTGTTGAAACAAGAACTAAGATCCTTCAATTAAGTCAAAGTCGAAATGTCACAAAAAGTCCTGCGTGAAAACGTAACCTCAGGAAAAAGCCTTGTCACACAGACAGCAGGTGGTGAGGAGGGGGAGTCACAGAGTGAAGTCACATTTCACTGTGAAAGTGGGAGGAAGCCTGAGTTCAGTCTGTGCTTTGAGTTCGGCGCCACAGTCGGGTCGTCGGTCAGCTCAGTCGACATTTTTCAAAGGAAACAGCTCGCCGGTTCGTCTGCTTTACAGATGTTTCAGCCGAGTGCACCAACTGTGTGACAGCTTTATAGAGGTGTGGTTTACAGTGAGGTTGCCAGGTTTGGTGCCAGTGTGACTGCATAGAATGGATGTATTAAGAGAACTGGGTAGGACAGAGCCGCTCTGCCTTGCTTCCAAACTGGCGTAGTGGCCACTCGCGGTGTTGCAACGAAAAATTCCCCCGCACCCCAAAAAGCATTTTCCCTATGGGCTGCCATTGTAAAAGAGATGTTGGGGGGAACTCAACTGCACATAATAAGTGGTCCAAATAACCAGGAAATAAACCTGGAAGCCTGAAAACTTTTTTGGCGTATGTGCTGGGTGAGCAATACTCATTGGTTTGAATGGACGGTATCCACGCAACCCACACTTACCCCGAGACTCTGCACAGAAGAACTGAGCAAATTTATTTTTTAGCTTTCATCAGTTAATAGTGGCAACAACAGTAACTCTTTTTAAAATGCCAATTTGACTTTTTTTTTTTTTTGTCTAGTTTGTAGGATTCAGTGGCATCTAGCAGTGACGTTGCAGGTTGCATCTCATTGAATATCCCTCCGCTGAACCTTCTTTTTCCAAGTAAGCAGCAGAACCTGCCTGTTTGTCCCCTCTGGGCTACTGTAGATACATGGCAGTGCAACATGGCAGACCTGCTCCCTCTGTGGATATGAAAGGTTCATTCTGAGTAACACAAGCACAACAATTCTTCTTTTCAGGTGATTATGTAACATTTTTGCAATTTTCTGAAAATATATTGTCCTTAAGCCTGCACACTGGACCTTTAATAAATTAGAAACAAAATATTAATAATTGAATTGAGAGAATACAATAGACATGATGATAAACTTCAGACAAAGAAGGAGAGCTGTTTCCTCGTCTCTCTGTAAGCAAAGCTGATCTCATCGTGACTCCATCTCCTTCCTGAACACACACACACACACAATTCTCTCTGCGCTGTA
The DNA here is from genome assembly GCA_029874875.1 of Naso minor. Lineage (NCBI taxonomy): Eukaryota > Metazoa > Chordata > Actinopteri > Acanthuriformes > Acanthuridae > Naso > Naso minor. The sequence goes on from JAQFJB010000006.1 coordinate 25,938,690, forward strand.
TTCTTGTTTCTATTTCCCAAAACAATCAACTGCTCCTTTAAGCTAACGGGGCGTGTGTTGTTTGTGCCAACATGTGAGTGATTCCATTAATATTCAACGACTACATCTCCCATGAAGCACCTCATCTAAAAGTTATGAGAGTTGTTAGATGTTGAAATGACATTTAAATGAATGAATTTACCGAACATAATGTGATCTTTCCATCAGCAGTGTGCAGGCTTGTGTTTCTGTGTGCAGCCGTCAGAAGAGAGTTGGGAGGGGAGCTCAATGACCTTCTACCCACCAGCCAACCAAGTCTGGACCTTGTGACAAAGACAGCATGAACGTGTGGTTTGCTCATCTGCTCCAACAGGTTTGCATGTGTGATTGCGTTCTGCTCTGCAGCTCGGTGGAAACACCTGACAGCTCTACAGACTGTGTGTGACCCTGCTGCCACACACACACACACACACGCTCTTAATCACTGTGAATTCATCTTCACACACTCATAATGTGTCTGCAGGATCTGCCTGCAAAACTGGACAGTGGAATTCATTGGTGAGACGCACATGCGAGCAGCCGTCCCCCTGCCACTCGCTGCCCTACATGAGTCCTTCCACCCTGCTCCTCCAGCACACTTTCTGCACCTATTTTAGATTTCAAACCAGGCCAGGCAGCAGAGCTCAGCAGCCAGGCAGCTCTGTGGGAACACACTCACTCCTCTTCATCAAGTTTGTCTCTGACAAACACTCCACTCTGAGGGGTGTTATCCACTGACTCTCTGCCTGTCACATTAGAACTATGCAGACTATAGGAGCGTCCTCATGCATCTGTACAGAAAGATCTACATTGGCTGGCAGCTCTGTGAACAGCGCACGGCAGTGATGTGCAAACTGTCCTGAGCAGCTTTACGTGGTTCCATTAAGTACACTGATCTGAAGTGTGACGACCAGTCTGATGGAGGCTAATAACGTAACCATTGAGGTTATTTTTAGCCCGCGCGAAGATGCGCTCAGCGGTGATGGCGATGGCCTCCTCCCCCTCCTACACCATGATGACGTCGTCTTGTTACGCAAATCCAGGGGTTCACCTTTTGTGGACCTCGAGCTCTCCGACCGGCGCAAATGTGTGGCACGAAAAATGAGTCAAACACAAATAAACAATAAACCTGCATTAAAGGCTCGTAACCCCGCACAGACCTGCGGGCAGCCGCCGCTCGAACTTATGCTTTCATTCCTCATCAGCTCTTAGCAGACTCTTGACTAAACTTGGTGATGGACACACCCAGCGCGGTATCCCGGCTTATCTAACGGGACCGAGCCGGGGTCACATCCCGCTCACCTCCACAAGCTCCCAACCACACACCGACGGTCACAGCACGCACACTCAGCGGCGGCACTCACTTCTTTCCACAAACCCACAGAACAACAACGTGACAGAAGGGGAAACTTAACTATTTGTAGAGGTGCTGCAGACACAGGTCGAGACATTCCCCCTCCACCTCGTCCTCCGTCACCAGGTCCGACAACGGGCGCATCGGCACCGGGTCGCTCTCCTGCAGAGGCATTCTCATCTCCCGGAGAAAGAGCTCCAGGAACCGTCGGAAGGTTTTCTCCTCTGCTGCAGAGCCGGCCATCATTTCTCATTCCTGGACAGACAGAGACAGCTCCGCCCGTCAGAACACTAACTTGCCGGGCTGAGAAGAGTCAGAACACTGATGGGACGAGTTGGACTGCCGCTGAGCTGCCGGGCTACTTGAATGAGTGCGTGCGTACCGGAAGAGCGGAGCCGTTCACTGCCGGTGTGTGCGAGCCGCGGACCGGACTGGATGAGCCGGACTGAAGGCGCCTGTGGTTAAAGTACCGGACTCGCGGTCACAAGCTGGACTGAGCCCCCATTCAGAGCCGAGCAGGCGCGCGCATCGCGTTATCAGGGATTTCAGATGATCAGAGGGCGCTGACGTCAGAGACGAGGACGCGCACGCAGCGTTGACGTTTGAGCTCTGTGAAGGTGGCCTGTTTTATGATGTCAATTCAGACTGAGCACAGTATTATATTTAATTTTTTTTATCATCATGGCAACATGACACGACATATTATTAAGAAAAAACTTTATTTAAAAACAGCAAAAACAGTCAATGCAAACAGTACTGTAATCTACTTTAGCCCACTTATTTCCACTTGATGTTTCCTTAAACTATTACTCTACCTCTTCTCAGATGCAGATATTAAACTTTTTTACTCCACTACGTTTGTCTGACAGCTTTTCTTTTTAGATGACAGTTTTTCATCAATATTTGCTCCTTCTGAACAAAGACAAAGCTATACCAATCTTATAATTAGGTCTACACAAGATATGTTTGGAGAGCCTGGCATTATTATTAGTAATAGTGTGGGAGAAGTACATTGAAGTGATCAGAATGCAGATAAGAAGGCTGCTGGCCCACATTAGAGGAAGTAAAACTCTCTGACCTGAATGAGGCAACAAGCACAAAACAGGTCGAGGCTCGAACGCAGCTCTTTCCCACTTTAATAAAGCCACATATTTGTGTGAATGTAACTTGATCTGCTCTCAATCAAACAAGTTTTATTGTCTGTAAGACATGTTTTGATCTGTTCTTTGTTTGAACGACCTCCCTTGTGTTTTCAGGATGCTTCTGCTCCAGCATCGAAGCTCAATAAGAAATACCATCATCACAAAGCTGAAAACAAAGCTGTTTTAGCAAGATCACGAAAAGTTCAGATTCCTAAAGATGCACAACTCTCAACTTTACTGATAACACTACATGCTTTTCCTTGCAACAGAGTATTTTTAAATTGTTGTACTGATGTACCTACATTTAGATTACTTTTGTGAAGTATCTGAATACTTCCTCCAGCTCTGCGTACAAACTATTCATCTCTACAAACCAAACAAGCTTTAAAGAATCTTGAAATATATAATCACGTAACTGTCAAAACTGCTGAACCATAACATTTTGATTGTTAATTTCCAGTTATTTCCATTTAAATTCTAACTAAAATTCAAATTCAAAATATCTTTAGTGCAGTTTTGCTCCGTCTAACTTTAATCTAAAATAAGTTTAATGCCGCAAATTTTAGGATATCTTACAACATATTATAAACTTTCATCTTGAATAAATCTCTATTTTAAAACCCCAAACTGAACCATTGCTGGTCAACCTGCACACAGGTGTCTGAAAATGAAGTCATGAGTCAGTGTTGTTCTTCCAGTTTTATTCTGGATTTTTGGTAATGAGTTCATTATAGCAGTGTGATATTTATAGAACAGTAAGTAATCATGTGACCTGTCTCAAAGGCTTTAGCTGCAGCATCGAAAGTCTTGAATAACTGATGAAGAGAACAATCGAAAGAAAGCAGACATGGTGAATGTAAAGCAGCTTTCTGCCAGAACATGTCTGAGCTTTTTCTTCCCCCTGACGCACACACACGCGCACAGACACACACACACAGGTCTGTTTCAGTTGTTTACAAATCTAAAATCTCCCTCGGCTCAACAACATGTTTTGCTTGTTGTCATCTTGATGGTTGACCTTTAAAGTGCAGATGTTAGTTCTGTAAAGCTGACACAATTAGACCTAATCGACTTTGAGAAAATCCATTAACAAAAAATTTGATCAGAATTGTTACATTAAATTATCACTGAAAAAAATGCCAAAAAGTCTCGAGTACCAGCTTGTCAAATGTGAAAAGTTGCTGCTTTTCTCAGATGAAAATAATCATCAGCTGCAGCCCTGATGCACAGAGCTGAAAACTCTTGAAGATTGTTTTTACACCCACCTTTAAAACATGTACAAATAAAAACGGACATTTCAGTGATGGGAATTTTATAGACCATAAAATCTGTGTGGGTTGAATCTTTAGCTAAATTCAACATTAGTGGTGTGTCAGGTGTTGGTTCCCAGAATAGGTTCCTGTTACTATATTATGTGTGTGTTCTTTCCTCGAGATGAAATTGGAGCTGTTGGAGGTGACTCTGACCTGATTCCTCCACTCGTTCTGGTCTAACCTGTTTTTTGTTTTTATGCTGTCAAAAAATAAACCAAAGAGAGCAATACTTCAAGGATGACATGTTCAGTTCTTTGTATACGGATGTTCAAAGTGTTCAGATAAACAAAACATTATAATGTAAATGAAAAATACTCAACAAAAATAAATATGCAGACACAACATGTAACAAAAACACAAAATCTAACAAATTCTGGACATTTAGACCAAAAGTAGTAGAAAATAGTCAATTATTTAACTGATTCACCCTGTTTGTCTTGATTATATAGATCAAGATTAAAGACTTTGTGAGGAAAAATTATGTATTGAAAAAAAAAACAATAGGACACAAAAAATGAGAAAAGTATCAAGTATTGCATTTAAGTAAAAGTCTAAGGAACTTGTACTGTTGCTGCTTCGCACATCTGGTTGAAATCATTTCTGAGAAAAATGTCTGTTTTATTCCACAACATTTATCTGACAACTGTAGGTACAAGTTAGTGTACAAATTACGATTTTAAAAATGCAAAACGTGAGGATTTCAAACATGATGCATTCTTACAAATAAAACTTTACAGTAGTAGCCAAATTGAACAATACTTATAAATATCTGCAAGTTGATATAGACTAATATAGGCCTAACATAAGAAGTTTTTGTACATTCAAATAACAACAACAACAATAGAATAATATTATAATTGTATAAAACATGTTTCTTATCTGCATTCAATATTTTTAGTTTAAATTTTTTTTTTCGGCTACATTTTGCTAATAATACTTACTTTCCTTGAAGCATGACTTCATCAAGTATTAGGCTACATTATATTAGTGTATAATTACCCCTTTGCCACATAAACCATACCTTTTGATATATGAATTTTTTAATTTAATTTTTTTTAAACACCCCCTTAAACAGCGGAACTGTAAAGCTAATGTTGCACGTACTCGGACAGTTTAGTGCGGGAACCCGGAACTACAGTCGGAAGTGGGTCCGTCGCTGTTATCATACCCTCGGCTGTCATCATGAAGGAAGCAAACATGGCTCTCCCGGTGAGTGTGGCGGCTCTGTTCGAGTCGGACCTGCACGCGGACGCTGCTCAGCAGGACGACGGTTTGTGTGTCGTCGGTGTTTTCGGTAAGAGTCACGCGCAGTCCGGACCGCCCAAAGAGTCTCTCCTCAACATTCTTGCGGACAAACACATCTTCTCGCTGTTCGGCGAGGCGGAGGACGGCGACACCGCGGACAGCCACATCCAAGCCGTGTACAGCCAGGAGAGCCGGGTGCTCTACCTGCTGCTGTCCTCCGTCTACGACAGCCGGCAGCTGCTGCGGGCCTGCGAGTCTCTGAGCGCCGCTACCGGACACTCCGATACGCACGACTTCTGGAAGGGCCTTGACAGACAGCACTGCCTCCATCTGCTCTACATGTTCTCCGTGTGTCATGTCCTCCTGCTCGTCCACCCGAACCAGACCTTCGATGTGGCTTATGACCGGCTCTTCAGAGCCCTGGACGCGCTGCGGCAGAAGGTCCTGCCTCTGATCCGAGCTGCCATCAAAGACTGTCCGGTGTCCAAAGAGTGGAAAGTGAACTGTCGGCCCTGCCCCCCGCGTCTGCTCTTCGTCTTCCAGATGAACGGCTCTCTGAAGGTCTGATTGTGTTCTGTGTTTTCTTTTTCAATGACAAGCAGGTGGCTGATAAACACTGTGATCAACTGCACAGAAATCCCAGCCAGTCAGTGGCCCCGAGACCCAGAGAGGCACAAGTATTCACTCTAAAGAGCACTAAAGCAGAGGATCATCATTTTTTTAATGTTGAAGCAAACAAAACTAAACAAGCATTTAAATTTAAGCATTGTAAAAAATCAAGCCGGGCTCTGGAAGAGTGTGATTTCACAGGCAGTTAGACTTAAAAATCTGAAATATTTTTCTTGCCTGCCATAGAGCAGAAATATTAGCTGAAAAATATTTTTCCATGTCATTACAGACTGCTGGGAGACTTTTCTGTACATTTATAACTAAAAACTGGGATTGTGGCAACATTGCGTTGTGCTGCAGGAGGCTGTTTATTCACTTCACCAACAGAGGTGTAGGAGCTAAGTCTAATACTTCAAGCTACTGAGATGCTTTGACCCGGAGTAACCTGGTTGATGCGTTGCGCTAATGTGTTTTCCAATACTACCGTGGGTTTCAAAGAAAACACCGGCATTTAGCGCCACAGCAGTCAGAAACTTTTTTGCCCTTCCAGGTCAAACACCTGACAGCAACAATGACATAACTACCTTTATAGCCTATCTGAGCCACAGGTAATAGCACAGCGACACCCAGCACACACAAAGTGAACCACAATTCATTTAGATTATCCCCATAA
>JAQFJB010000006.1:26105219-26115854 GCA_029874875.1 Naso minor
GTGCAGAAAATAAAAACAATCTCATTTGTAGAGCTGAATGTTTGCAAAGATCTCAGACAAAAAAAAAATCACCTGCAGTCTCAAGGAAAAAATATTCAACCTCTGCACACTTTCACTTTATGTTGCGTTCACTGTCCAGTGCTACGTTCACTGTCCAGCTAAAGCTCAGTCTTACGAACCTTCCAGCCAATCAGCATCTGCGACAAACCGTCCACTCGCATTCCAGCATGAGCAGCTTTAATTAACCCTTTGTGTGTGCAGCGCTGGTGAAGAGGGTCCCTTCATGTCAGGGAAAGAATGAGCTGATGCCGGAGAGACGGTGGGATTAAGAATCTCCCCCTGGAGGATGATGGGACGTGAAGGGAGGGGAGTCACTCTGCTGAGATTAACACCTCGGTTTGCTTTTCCCACGTGGCCTCTTGATCCCACTGGAATGCTGTATCACTGTCCTGCAAACCAGTGTCTCTCTGCTCGATCACAGCTAATCACAATGTGAGTCTGGATGTGAAGTCACGAGTTTGTTTCTGGCAGAGAAAAAGAGATTTAATGTGAAGACATTACATGTTTTTACTTTGTGCTCTCCTCTTTGTGTTTGATCCACGTGAAAGTTTTTCTTTTTTTTGCGTTTTGTCTCTCTGCTGTTGGTTTTTTGCCATTTTTGCTTCAGGTCATTAAAAATCATGAAATGTGTAATGGTACCTCTGGTTTCTATCTTTCCTTTAGAAATAACCTCAGTTTGTTTTTGTGTTGAACTCTCAGCTAATTAATTAAAGCAAATTATAGTTGAACATCTTAAACAAAAATCTGATCTTTACTCTGTGTCAGTTGAAATCGAGGCATGGTGATTGGATGTCGGCTTTGCCTGTTTCTCCTGTTCAGTCCAAAAACATGAAGTTCAAAGGTGACTCTGAAATGTGTATTTGTGTCTCTGTGTGTGTCTGCACAACGTCAGCATTAAAATGATGGTTTCGTGGTTTGCAATCAGGTAATTAACAAAAGAAAAAAGTTTCCAAACATTATATTTCCTCCTTATGTTGATAGAAATGTATTTGCAGCATGTTTGATTTTAGAACATTTCTGTTTTATAAATAGAACTTTTAAGAAAAAAAAGTTGTAATTTTTGTTTCGTATCAGTAAGTTGTTGTTATTGTAACTGCTGAAAAATAAAATGTGAGCTGAAAAAGCATTAAAGATTTCAAACAGACTTTTGCTACAAAATGTGAGTGTGAAGTTTTCTCTTTTCACCTCCCAAAACCCATAAAGTTGTTTTGCTCAACTACATTTTATTATTTTTTTTCTAAGTGAAAACAACTCTTAAGTTCAACTGTTAAAAACATTTTCAAAACAAAAACTGATGCTTGTGTATTTTGCATCCTCGCAGTCATTAATATTTAAATAAATTAAGTGCAACAACAAACAACTATGGATACGTTTTTGTTGCTATTTTTCAAAATTTCCTGAAGTTATAAAAAAACGAAATTTCGTAAATTATGAAATTTCTGCATCGTGTTAAAAACTTTACATTTCTTTTCATCTGGATTAAAAGAAACAGGTGAGAGCCACAGGATTTGCTTTCACTGCACAACTTACACTAACAATGTGACTGATGAGTTCATTTTGAGATGTTTCAATGTGATCGATCAGTTCATATTAAGATGTTGCCTTCAGTGTCAAAGTAAAGCTGGACTGGAACATCAGTGAGTGTTGGACGGCCACAGGCCCTGAAGTATGAGCTTAAAGTTTAAATCCCTCATCGTCTAACATCCCATTGTTCCTCAAATCCAGCCCACCTTTAAAAGAAGCCTCTCTGAGCCCTGCAACAATGTGGCCCATAAGACCCCCCCAGACAAAAAGAAAGAAAGATCCTCACTCTCTTTTACCCGCGGCTCCCTCTCCTTCACTCCCAGTAAAAGCCTGATCCTCAGTGTGAGAAGCTCTTAATCAGGGGCCAAACAATGAGAGCCCAGATCCCTGAATCCTGACAGGTGCCTGATCTAATAAGCGGAGGAGGGCTGGAGGGGGTGAGGGGGTGAGGGACGTTGCTGATCCAAGGGATTACTGAGGGAGATCTACCCAGCAGTGCGGGCCTCCTCACATGGGAGGAGAGGAGAGGAGGAGAGAGAGGGGATGAAGAGGAGAGATATGAGGAGGATGAGAGTGAAACTGTGCAAAGTGAGATTAATTAAAAATGTGATGCTTTTTCATGTTGCATAGATGGAACCTGGTGATGAAAACACGCCACTCTGAAATAAAATCTAAAAACAAAAACATCATTGTGTTATAATACTGAGTCTCCTTTGAGCAGCACATCAAACTGGTGGACATTTATCCTTTGCATCACTAAATGCGTAATTTCCATCATGTTACGTGTCTAATGGTATTTAGTCTGGTTAAATTATCCATCAGTAATACAATAAGTATAATATAATAATGTATAATACCACAGATTGCAGCAGCACAACTTTCAAAGCTGCAACTTTTACATCAGTCTGACTTCATTTGTGTCTGACTTTGAAGTTTTATTGCTTCCACTGGAAACAAAGCGCAGTTTCCTGTCTTCTGTCTTCAGTCTCAGGTGCTGCAGGTCAAAATATCACCTGTGGAACATCTGTCAGCTTTTAGACCAAATGAATGAAAAAGTGTTCCTAAAATCATCATCTCTACGTTATCTGTATTTGACCACTTTTATTTTGATATTTAACACGAGCTCAGCACCAACAATCACCTTGAATCCACATCATTATCATCTTCATCAGATCTGAACTGATGAAGTCTAAAGCTTTTATTCATTTAAATGATAAGTTAAAGTGCAAACTGAGGTCTGTGTTGGTAAAGCGAAACGTTTAAATGAAACTATTTTGTTTTAGTAAGTAATTTGATGCTAAAAATTGACGTGAAACATTATGATTAACAGCTAACTCTAACCTGGATAAAGTCAGGTGACTGTGTGGGCGGGGCCTCGATGCTGTGTCTCCATCCACTGGTCACCATGGTGTAGCCTCCAGATGATGTCACAGGCACAAGCTGCTGGCGTGTGTATTAGGAAGTTTTTGTGGAGGTGTGTGGCTTCATGGCCCAGAGGAGAGGGAGGATCCATCAGCTGCTGTGACTCTGCAGGCCTGAGACCTCTGATGTGTTCATGGCTGCTGGGAGGAGGAGGAGCCAAAAAACCTGGCATGTCGGACGGAGTCTCCATCATTTTACAGTTTGTCTGTTAAAAAGCAAGAATTTTGTTTCTGTGGAATGGAAACAAAATTTCCTCTGAAATGTTTTAGTATAAATGTCAAAATGATACCGAAATTCAGCATGAATCTGAAAGTCAAACCAAAGGAGGCAGTGTTTGTTTTTTTGCAGCATTTTTTAAATTTACACGTTAAAGATTAAAGTTCAATGAGAAGCCAAGAGAGATGAGAGGAGGAAGAGAGGACAAGTGAAAGCAGGAGGAAGAGTCGCAGATCCGTTTCCATCCTCTCTGTGTGTTTATTGAAGTGTAATCATGAATAATTCCCTCCATATGTCACACGTTAGCGGATTTCCTGCAGAATGCTGCAGCCAGGCGTCTGTGTTGGCTCAGCACGGAGGTTAACCAAACATGTGTCTGCGTGTACATCCTGACTATATCACACACAGTGTTTGGATCCTTCTGTTGCCAGCCAACTATCTCCAACAACACACACACACGTCAACAAAGTGCATGCGTCTCTGTGGACATGGACGCGTTCTTCACCGACGTTTTACAGTTGTGTGAGTTTTGTGCAAACATTCTGCAACAGCGTCTCTATTTGAAAGAAATGCATGAACAGAATCAAACCTCCTAGTCTGGAGGCAAGTGCAACTGCTGAGGAATAATAATGTGATGCAGTCGTAATGAGCTTTGATTCCAAACTAAAATGTCAGCACAAGTTATACCACATTTCATGAATAGTTGTTGAGACATTAAACCAAAAATACTCCGTCATGAAATTAATGACGTGTATAAAAACTCAAAAGCTGCTCAGGAGGATTAAAAGAGACGGCAAGTCACTTAGAGAGACGATCGATTCATCAGCAGAAGTCTGAATATATCTACAACAACATACACACACATACACACGCGCAGCTCCGCTTCATTCATTCATTCATTCATCGCTGTGTTTGTTACATCACCAGGAGAAGCTTGACATTGCTGAACATCATTACAGACAAATATGAGAAAAGCAACATCATAGAGAAGTAAAACAGGGAATCCTCCTCCTCTGCTCCTCCTCCTCTTTGCTCCTCTTTTACTCCTCCTCCTCCTCCTCTGCTCGAGGTTATCAGAGCTGGGCTTGTTTCAGCCATGGCACACATCCCAAACACTTCAAAGAGCGATGTGTTCACGCACACACACAGAGGCAGTCAGCCAGCCAAACAAATAATTAACAAAGTCAGTGAGATTAATTAAAGCAGCAGGTTCACGCAGGGTTCAGCCTTCTGTGTGTGTGTGTGTGTGTGTGTGTGTGTGTTAGGGGGTGGGGGGACTCCCCTGCTGGATGCAATGAGGTGACCACAGAAGAAAGAGAGAGGAGGCGAGAGAAAACAGCGGCCGTCATTGAGATCCACGATATCCATCTTCATGTAAACAGCTGTGTGTGGGTGTGTGTGTGTGTGTGTGTGGCTTTTACTTAAGTAACTTAATGTTCTACAGAGCTTTTAATAAGTGTTAGAAGAGCAGCTGAACACGACGAACTGCACTGAAACAGTTTCAAGTAAACTAATGAATTTACACTGCGGTGGCCGTCCAACCTTCAGCCTCCTTTACAGAAACATTCAAGCTCTTCCCATATGAAACCCTGCAGGGATGAAAGTACAAATGAGTTTTGCTGTTACACTTCATGATTATTATCAGCGTAAATATGTTTCTAAATACAAAGTTACACTTGTTTTCTTTGGGTTACTGTGGGCGTGGGCCCTGTGTATTGTGTTTAACAGACTGAACTCCACCGAGCTTTAAGGACGCAAAAAACAAAACAAAAAAAAGATTCATTCAGAATCCCAATTCGTCTCACAAACGATTCACAAATTTACTACTTGGATGAATTAATTCAGAACTTCCAGTTTCCTCTGGGCACTTGAATTGAATGCAACTGGACTCATATGTCTGTGAAGTCCGGTTGCTTTTGATTCAGTTGCCCAGAGATAACTATGGCCTGGATGAATGAGAACATTCACAGACGACTTCCGGTTAATACAAGCGCGGCTGTGGCTTTAAAACAAGCAAAAAGGACGAATCTCAACTGCAATCACCCAGAACTCAACGCTGACGAGGAGATGCTGATGAAAATTACCCAGCTGACAATCACCAGGACAACAGGCAGGTCTCTGCTGAATGATTTCACAAATCAAATCAGCAGGTCCTTGCCAATTTTCACCCCCACCCAGCATGAAGATCTGGATGTTCAATTTGTTTTCCTATTATATTCCCATAATTCAACCTGACATATTTGATATCTTTAGAAACTTTGGGTTCTTGACTACAAGATAAGATACAGTCGTGTGAATTTGAGCAAAGTTTGTCTGCACAGCGTGAGTTTGTACTGACAGGACTAGGACGTGTTTTCATAGCAGACTTCTTGCTGTGGGACCCTCTCTGCTCCTTCTCTCCCCCTCTGCCTCCCCCGCTCTGCTTCTCTTTCAGCTCTGTGTTTTGGCAGCAGTGCTCTCCTGCATCACAAAGCCCAGACGCCCAGCTTGTCCCATTGTGTTGCGAACATCGCAGGTAATGATTAACACAAACACACAACAATGGGAGCTCCAGCAGCAGCGTGGGAGTCAACAGTGACGAGGTCGAGACGAGCAGAAAGTGTCTCTGACCCAAACTGGAACATTTCTTCTTTAGCTCTGATGTGATCTGACCCTGCAGTGTTTCTGAGACTAAATTCAGCTTAAAGCTCCATGATGTTTGTTCAGATTTGTGATGTGAACACAAAGAAAATAATGTGTAAAAGAGAAAGACAACAAAGTTCTGACATATTCATCTCCTTCACAAACACTCAAACACACCTGAAGCTCTGACAGTCTGTTTGACTGCAAGCTCAGAAAACAAAGCAAAGGTTTATTTATTTTCTCGTCACTTAAACAAACTGAGAATGCAGGAGACGGCCGAGCGTCACGAGAACTTTCTGCAGAGATTACAGACACAGTGACCTCCCCATTACCCACAATCCTCCACTGTCACTGATCAACACTTAACTGTCAGTTGGCATCGTGTTGGAAACTTTGGACATGATGGAACACAACATGTTTACGTTGCTGTGACATATTTTCTGCATCAGCGGACAAATCTGCACAGAAATGACTGAATAGAGACAGAAAAAGTGTCATTGCACTGATAAAACTTTGCTAATGAATCCACCTGCTGTCATCAGTAACTGTTTGATTTGTCTTTGCAGCTGTGTTTGTGAGGTCATTTTTTTTCAAACTGCTGAGTTAATAAAGTAAGTTTCAAATGTCTGTGAGTCACATGAAGGGGATAGTTTAACATTTTGAGAAGTTTGCTTCACTTTTTCACTTGTTCACTCTTTGGCTGAGAATTAAAGGAGAAGGTTGATTCTAGTCTGATGTCTGTTGGCTAAATATGTAGCTGGTGCCCGTTAGCTTAGCGTACAGCATGGAAGCTGGGGGCAACAGGAGCAAAATCCACCCACCAGCATCTCCGAAGCTCATTAGAAACACACTGTTGTTTCTTTCACAAATTAAATAAATAAGCAATGTATTACATATCGGCGAGCTGAAATACTGGACGGCTGATTTTATTTTAAACTCTTGCTTCTCGGTCCGCTTTCAAAATCTTAAAAAATGTGTTTCAGTCTTTGCGGGAGATGTCAGATTAATGGAAAAGATTTTGGAGATGATTCACTAAATTTACATGCAGGTTCAATGGACCTGATGTTTCCATAATGTGTCCCTGCTGTGAAGAAGACTAATGAGCAAAGAGCCACACCTCACACACTCCTCCTGACCTTTAAACCACCTCACTTTCCTTATACACACACACACACACACACACACACACACACACACACACACACACACATTCCTAACCTCACGTCACCCCGCTGATTATCATTTACCCCTAAATCCACCCCACACACACACAATCTGTTATCAGCTGTCAGGCACCAACCTGCCCTGCTATTCTCCATTAGCATTAACATTAGCATGCAGCAGGCTATCAATGCTATCTGGACCCGGGGGCACCGGGAGGGTTGGGAGGGATCCCCCATATCTCTGATGTCATCAGATAAGCATTGGGATGGTGGTCTGGTCGCGGTCGAGGGGCGGGATCAAGTCGAGGTTTTTGATTTTATCATCAGTTTGAGTTTTGAAACAGAGAAAAAAAATCATAACTCTGAGGTTACAGAACACTGACGTGTTACATTTGCTTTCATTTACTTTGCTAAAGAACCAGAATCAGCTGATGGTTCTCCTTTAGCTTTTCAGATGTGACCTTGTCTATTTCCTGGACAACCGTCCAGAAAATGCTGCGATCATGAGCAAACACACATTTTCTAGGAGAGTTTAACATTCTGGAGAACAACTTATTTGTTATCATTATAGAAAATAAATGTTTCCATGATGGAAATCCAAAGAATTTGCATAAAAGCCTACAGGGGAAGACATGATATATTTTAAAGACACTAGTGTAGTGCCCTTTGAAAACTGGCCTAATGAGTATCGTGTGCTATTGTTGCTTATATGTGCCATGACTTAGCGTCCTTTAGCAGTGACACAGATGCATTAGGTAATGTGAACATTTTATGGCCTCAGTGGAGTCTGTGAGCGAGATTATACATACCTCAAAAGTGCAACTTTAGTTGATTTAGTTTCTGACATCAAACGTGAAGTTGCCGTTGCTAAACACTAACCTGGGCCCAGACCAAAGACTCTGGGCCGGGCCAGGCTAGCTAAACACACCACATCTCACTCTCATGAAGATGAAAGGTTCAGATAAGCTTGAAGCAGCATGTGTTGCCCATGCCTAGTGTCTGTAGGTGCATCAGAGGCTTTTGTGCAGACGGTTTTGATTTTTACTGTGTGCCGAAACAACAGCAGACACTAAAATACAGCTGCCACTATGTAAAAACAAGAAAATACTGTTAGAATGCACAAAGGAAAGGGAAAGTGCATATTGACTTTGCAGGAAAGACACGTTGGAGAACTTAATGACGTGTCTGCGTTAATAACATCATTCTGAGGTGTATTAAGACATGTTGTACAGCTCAATGATCACAGCAATAGTTATTTGGACCGCCATGTCTGATTCAACATCTGGTGTTAGTGTCGTCAGGATGTTGGGACGTCAGTGACATCAGGAGAATCTCAACGATAACAGCAGACCAGAGTGATCAAATACAGACACACACAGAGATTCCTTGCTATTTAAATTTATCACCATAATATACAAGAGCGCTGATGGCCCATTTTCAGACAGCATCTTCTGCAAGATGCTCATGTGTTACACACGATGGTTAAAGAAAACTGCGGGATTCGCACATCCAAAGACTTTCACAGGTGCTGGATCAAAAATGAAGGCAGAAATCAGAGAGCAGATCATTGCCTGAAGAAGATCACTCGATGGGAACGTTGCTTACTAAAATAGTTGGAGCTTTTTACAGTGTCCTGATCCTTTTTCTGCTTTCTAATTTTTACAAACGATGGTTCATGAGAGGACACAGGAAGAGTTTAGTAAAGAGGAAAAATACGGAGAGAAGATCAGCGCTTGTGTCGGGGTGAAGTCAGAGGCTCTGTGATTGGCTCAAGCAAGGAAACAGCTGAACTCTGTCAGGGGAAAACTTTCCGCTTCTGTCAACTGACCTGAGGTCACTTAAACTCTCTCTCTCTCCTGCATCACTTGCTGAAAATGTTGCGTGCAATGCATTCTGGTCTCTTCAATCTGCTGGCAGTCACACTCTTTCGTCATTTGACATGACTTTATACTTAAGCTTCAAAGCTCAAAAATGATCCTTGACAATTGTCTGTCAGCTTTTCGATAAAATGTAACAGCAAAGTCACCAGTTTATTGTTTCTAAACTGACACGTAAATTGATGCAAACAGATAAAACACGTGACAAAAAACACGCGGAGCTGACTTTAATGCTCCAGTAATGGGCGGGTCGATGGGCCTTTGAATATAAAGAGGCGCCTGCAATCCCACCTGAGTCTCATTAGCATAACAACAAGCTGCAATAACATTAACACCGCTGAGCCCTCCCAAAACACAGGTAATCAACACACACGCACACGCACACACACTGTAGAGGACATAAATTCATTTCCTGGTGACTGAGTCAAACCGTCTCTAGACAAACTGCAACCTGAAGCCAAATTTTACCTCAGATCTTCACACTGAGGTTTTATGATTTGAGTGTTTTGACCTAAAGTGATGACGAGTCCCCGCAACATGCCTGTGCAGACAGATTTATGTCTACAGACACACACACACAAACACACACACACACACACTCCTTCAGTAGTGCCAGCGGCATCAGCTCGGCTCTTATCTGTTTTATGACTTCCACTCTGCATCGTTTATTTGTGTACTTTGACTTTCGCTGTAAATCTGCGCCTGACCCGACGCACCGCAGCGCAGGGTCAAAGGTCAAATCTGGAATTAATTTCCACACACAAATTTCAGCTAAACTCACTCAAACTGTGGCCACTTGAGGTTTTTGAGCCGCAGATAAATATTAACCAACTATGCAGCTGTGTCTTCACGTCCTGGTGATTTATGTGGAACTTTTATTCTACAGCGGCAGAAATTCAGTCAGATTTTCTCGGAGCGTCTTGGTGGCTCACTCTCCTAAATCGGGTCTCTGTGTTTGAGTCCAGACCTTTGGAGCTCGTGATTGGCCTCCCTCTCACAGGCACTTCCTGTCTGTCTTCACAATAAAACCTGTCCAGCAGAGACAGAACAATCATCCTAAATGATTCTCAGGGGCTGAAATAAGTTTACTGGTGCAGTTTAACCGCTGTGGGCGTTTACAGGGACACAGGTTAACTGGCTCTGCTCAGTACATTTTGCACCCTTTTGACAGGAAACAACACATTTTCTCTGTATTTTCAAAAGGTCACCTGTTCTGCTTTAATCAAAACTCTTTTTCTGAGGTTTTTAATCCGTCATGGCAACAACACAGGCTGGAAAACATCCCGACATCCTCCAGTAAAACCAGACTTTTGCTGCCAGAATCAGACATAATTTTGTGTCCAAACAAAAATGTCCTCAGTCAAATCCACCAAAAGTGACGAAAGCCTCAGAGAACAGGAAAAACTGATGTGTTTGACAGAAATCACCTGTAATGTTGCTGATGTAAGTTTGTCGTGCTGCAAGAAGAAAGAAAATGTTGATCGATTTGTTTCTTCATACTTGATCCTTTCCAAATGTTTGCTAAAAAGCAGCAGAGCTGCAGGTTTGTGGCTGAGATGCATTTACAAGGTCAAACGGAAGTGAGACAGAAAATGGAGAGTTAATGATTTTTCATGTTAGTGTTTTTGTGATCGGATGTTCACATTTTATCACTTTATTGTCATTATCAGTTTTTTTTTCTAATCTGGTCTGTGCTCTGATCTCTGACAAAACGATGCTGCAAACTTCTTGCTCTTACTTTAAACTTTTCT
>JAQFJB010000006.1:26120591-26136733 GCA_029874875.1 Naso minor
TGGCCGAGAACACCCATGCAGGACAGACGGTGCAGGCCATGCAGGCAGCGTGGCTGGAAGTCCTGCCTGGTGAGACACTTTTCATCAAAGCCCAAATACCGATAAAATTTAGCATCTATCAGACCATGTGACGATCTATTCATACTGCAGTATAACGACAACTTATCTCTTCCATAGGCACTATCATTTCCCAAACTGTGGATCTGACGGCTGCTGAAATTCCTCCAGGTATAGTAACCTCATTGTTATGCTGGAGTTTCCTTTTCTAATTTCTCTTATATTTTCAATTCAAAACAACCCCTGTACAGTCACAAAAGGTATTGAAAGTGCTTGAAACATTGATGATGCAGGGATTGATACTACTGCAACCAAAAAAAGACTGTTGAATCAGACTGTTGAAGATGGTCAGGAGGCCGTCTGTGTGGGCTCAATGCCGGCGTCCTCCTCCCCTGCCTGAAATAAACTTCTCTCCTCCCTTCGCTCACTTAGATCTCCAGTGAACCTTCACCGCCCCTCAGATTTACTTTCCGTCCTCTGTCACGCCGCAACATGTTCATTAGCTGCAGCCTCTCTTCCTCCACCCTTCTTTTCTTCTCCTCAGACTAAGCAAGGCAGGGCGGGGGTTTGCAGCGTAGGAGGAGGAGGGGGAGGGTGGAGGGGTGTTTGGAGGAGGGTTGGGTTGGTGAGGCCTCCTGGTCTCCATGGTAATTTCATTGTGTGTGTGTTTGTGGGGGCACAGGAGATAATGGGGTTGAAAAGCTGAAGGTTATAGTT
Source organism: Naso minor (assembly GCA_029874875.1). Taxonomy (NCBI): domain Eukaryota; kingdom Metazoa; phylum Chordata; class Actinopteri; order Acanthuriformes; family Acanthuridae; genus Naso; species Naso minor. The sequence goes on from JAQFJB010000006.1 coordinate 26,121,366, forward strand.
GAAGGGATGGCTACAAGCTTTAGAAAGGAGATGAAGAAATAACCTGCTGACTGGCATGTGTGACAATGTGCATCCAAGAGCAAAAGAAAAAGAACAAGAAGAAAAAGCTGAGAAAACAAGAGGAAACAAAGTGTAGAGAGTGAATGAGGGAAAACTGCTAACACCTGATATTTGTGGATATTTGAACAGATGTTCTGGAGGACTTGAGTGAAGACACCACAGAGCATCTTCTGTTAGAGCCTGGCAACATCCTGAAACTGCGCTGCGACATGAACACTCGGCCCGGCATGGCGGTGAACTGGTACAAGGAAGGAGTTCGTGTTCTGCCAACGCCACGCATCCAGATTCGTGGCGCCACCATGGAGGTCACAGACGTAACATACGAGGATTCTGGTGTGTATGTTTGTGTTCTCCGGGGAACCAAAGACCCGGTGAGGAATTTCACCATCACTGTGGCAGGTAAGGACTCAAATACTGTTAAATATTTGTTGATCCCCTCTGCCTGAATAATAGTAATCTGATTATCTTGAGGTTTTTCATCTCTTTTCATATTTATTTGTCATGTTTTCAGACTCACTGGGGTCAGGGGATGATGATGAGGATAACGGCTTGGAGGACTCATCGGCTGAGGTCGAAAATGACCAAGTTTACTTCTCCAGAGGTGAGTTGTTTGATTTGCTACAATCCTTGAGGGGTTCAAACAACACAACCTCCAGGCAATAGTTTCTTAACTGGCCTTTGTCCATACAGGTCCCTACTGGACCCACACCCAGCGAATGGAGAAGAAACTGTATGCCGTTCCTGCAGGGAACACGGTGAAATTTCGTTGTCCGGCTATGGGCAGCCCCATGCCAAGCATCCGCTGGCTCAAAAATGGACGCGAGTTCAGAGGAGAGCATCGCATTGGGGGCATCAAGGTGAGGAGGGTAGCAGATGGTGAGCTCCTGAATGTTGAGCTAAATGACAGCAGGGTTCATGTCAGGGATCTAGCAGAGGTTAGAGTGATACTTCAGTATGTAAAGTTCAGTCATATGATGTTTGTTGAATTTGCTCTCGAGATGTCTGTGTTTTATTTCTCTCTAGCCTGTTCGTAAGGTCTGTAATCACAAAGATGATATTTCATGTTTCTTTGGCTAGCTGAGGCACCAGCACTGGAGCCTGGTGATGGAGAGCGTCGTGCCTTCAGACAGAGGAAACTACACCTGCGTGGTGGAGAACAAATATGGCTCCATCACTCACAGCTACGTCCTCGACGTCCTGGGTAAGACACTGCTATTTGGAGGGAGTGTCCAACTGTATGTCCTTGTTTCATGACAGTTTTGTGTCAGATTAAATTGTTATGACAGGGACAACAGTTGAATTATTAGTTTTATATTTCAGCAGAAATAAGAGAATATTATGTAAACAGGGTTTTCTGTGCTTTGTGATGTGACTGACCATGTCCTCGGCAGCAACCGCAACAGTTTTTAGGTCAGCATTGTGGAAAAAGCTTCATGCCAGCGAATAACAGCTACCAATCTTTGCGAGGGTTTAACTGTGGGCTTAGCAGGAAGTGACAGGGGCGCCTGGCGTCAGTTGTTCAGGGCAGGATGTGGACGTTCAGGCGTCTACACCAGTTTTCTACCTGACCTGTGACAGCAGATAGAAGAGGGCTGCGGTTTGTTTGTTCATTTGTTCGCTGTCCGTCCACCACGGGGTCAGTTTCCGTCCCCATCGACTAACGAGACAACTAACGAGATCAGAGAGGGAGAGTAACCGCAGATCAAAGAGAGTCTGGCGACCAGCTGACAAAGAGCAGCACTAATGGAACTGATTTTCATCTCAGAATGACATTTCTAGCTCTTTTGCCAGCATATCAGAGCATTATGTGACAATGACAACTACTGGACATTTTTAAAAGCTTTTTTACAAAGAAATTGTGTTTGCCAGCTGTTAACCAGTCAAGTATGTGGAGGTTTATGTCTTTCCGACAATGACTGTTGGTGAGATAGGCTAAATCCCAAAGTTTCTGTCAAGTCTGAGCTGTTTGCCTGAGAAGAAGAAAATCCTTTAAGCCCTAACTTATCTGTCTTTGCCAACTTTGCTTATCTATAACCTTTGCTTCTTGATACAGAACGTTCTCCACACAGGCCCATCCTTCAGGCTGGTCTACCAGCCAACACCACAGCCGTGGTTGGCAGCGATGTCCAGTTCCACTGTAAGGTCTACAGTGACGCCCAGCCGCACATTCAGTGGCTCAAACACATAGAAAGGAATGGCAGCCGCTATGGGTCTGATGGGACACCTTATGTCCAGATCCTCAAGGTGGGCTACTTAAAAAATTTGTTTATTTTTGTTTGAGCATCTACAAACATTTTCCCTACAAAAAATAGCACCAAGCAATATCTTTGAGAGATTTTAGTGAGAGCTGGAGTCTAGCAGAGGACTTGTTTTGTGATGATTGTTGTATTTTACTGTTTATGTCTGTGTTGTGCAGACGGGCAGTCTGAACATGTCAGAGGTGGAGGTGCTCTACCTGTCCAAAGTTACTATGGAGGATGCAGGAGAGTACACCTGTCTGGCTGGAAATTCAATCGGATTTGCCCACCAGTCCGCCTGGCTCACCGTCATCTCAGGTAAAGAATGAACGGAAGGCGTCATGATCGAGTGCTGAAAAGAATTCAGTTGATTGTTAGAAGGATATTTACCTAAACCTGGAAAAGCTGCTCACATTGTCTGCACAGCATTGTTTTTTTCAAGATTCAAGAGAAGTTTATATGCCATTTGTATACAGACAATACCAATACATAGGAATTTTCTGTGCAAAGCTCTTAGAGTCAGCAAGTAAGAAAGACAAAAGAAACCAAATTAATAGCTATAAAGCTGTACAAACAATTAACCCTATAAAGTGCGATAACTGTAAGCTGCACATATAGTAAACCCCTTTAAAGTGCAATAAGATACAAACTGTAAAAAAATAAATAAAATACACACTTAAAACATACTATAAACAGTGCTCCTAGCAGTAGGTCTCTATATTTTTCTATTTTTTCAAACAGCCTTTTTCTTCCCTTATTTTTTCTGTCATTTTCTCAGTCTGACTGTGGCTTGAAAGGAACTGTTATAGAAACATGCTTTGTGTGTGTTGATACTGTTTGGTCTGCAGTGTCTCAGATTATATGTTGAGTGTTTGTACCTGAGCAAAGAGTGAGCTGGCTGCTGTGTGTCCCTGAGGATGCCCTGTGATTTTTTGCTGCAGCATTGCGCACATAGTTTTTGTGGATGGGAGGTCAGATCCAGAGATCCTCTCTGCAGTCTTTATGACTCTTTGGAGAGCCTTCCTCTCTGCCTGGGTGGTATTCCCAAACTAGACAGTGATGCCATTTGTGAGGATGCTCTCTATAAGTCCTCTGTATGCCTGGGTGAGGGGGCGATGGCTGAGTCCAGCCTTCTTTAGCAGCCTGATGAAATAAAGCCGCTGCTGGGCCTTTTTCTCTCCAGCAGCAGTGCTTTTGGCCCAGCTCAGGTTTGCCATCACATTAAGGCCCAGAAACTTGACCACCAGCTCTCTTCACCTCAGTCCACTTGATAATGAGGGGCTGCAGAGGGGGGATTTCCTGCTGAAGTCCATGATCATTTCTTGTATCTTATCTATGTTGAAGATGAGGTAACTTTTCGTCTCCATAGGCAAGAGTTCTGTGACCGTCTCCCTGTAACCTGACTCGTCCCCACACATGATGAGGCCTAGGATGGTCGTGTCATTTGTATACTTATGAGGCGCAGTCGTAGGTGTACAGTGTGTAGAGTTTGGGGCTGAGGCAGCAGCCTTGTGGTGTTCCTTTGCTGATTGTGAGCTCAGCAGAGACCCTGCCTCCCATCCTCACTGCCTGTGGTCTGTCAGTAAATTGTTGCCACAAGTTGAGAAAGTTCAAAATAAGGCTACACTGCACAGAAAAAAATGGATATTTGTGACTTTAGATTGGTTGCAAGAGATTCAGCAAGTGATATTTAGATTTGATTTGATGCTCTCTCAGGGTGAAGACATTTTTAAAATAATTTTCCTTCTCTTCCCTTAGAAGAGGAAGCAGCAGACGCTATGGACACCATGGAGACCAAGTACACCGACATCATCATCTACGCCTGTGGTTTCCTGGCTCTAATCATGGCCATCGTCATCGTGGTGTTGTGTCGAATGCAGGTCCACCCCAGAAGGGAGCCGTTTGACGCCCTCCCTGTCCAGAAGCTCTCCAAGTTTCCTCTTCGCAGACAGGTATACTGCACTATACATCAAGGGAATTTGTGTTTGTCTTCTCTATCAACTGCTCTGGCAGACGGTCAACTTTGACTCAAGGCCAGGCTAGTGCCTCAAAGTTTGCACATAGCTAGGTGTGACCCCGTCTGTTCAGAGCCACCTGTATGTTCCTGAAGGCAGATAACTCAATCCTCCATTATGTTTCTCCTCATTCAGTACTCAGTGGAGTCCAACTCATCAGGAAAGTCCAGTGCGTCTCTGATGAGGGTCGCTCGCCTCTCGTCCAGTTGCTCCCCCATGCTGGCTGGAGTCATGGAGTTTGAATTGCCCTACGACCCAGACTGGGAGTTCCCCAGAGAGAAGTAAGAAATTAGTTTTGACAAGTAAAGCCTCAGTAAAACAAAGTTAACTTAAAAGCTCTGCCCCTTGCAGAGAGCATACTTCTCCACTAAGTTTAGTTTGGCTTCTGGGATCCTGATTCATTTAGCTCTCGCTTGCAGGGAGCTAAAAAGAAACAAGCCACAGCCCATTTTTGGCTCGACCCAACCTATGTTTTAAGAAACCAGAGTCCCAAATTATGGATTTGTACAGTTTTTATTGGACATTCTTGTTTTCACTAACTTTCACTCTTTCTCTTTCTAGTTTAACTTTGGGCAAACCTCTAGGAGAAGGCTGCTTTGGTCAGGTGGTCAGAGCTGAGGCCTATGGTATTAACAAGGACTGTCTGGATCAGGCCACCACTGTGGCGGTTAAGATGCTCAAAGGTAGGAAAGCACTGACACAGGCACAAATATACCTCCAGAGAGTAGCTAAAATCTGCTGTCTGTGGGACATGCTTTTCTCACTAAGATATATTTGTCCCTCAGATGATGCCACAGACAAAGATCTGGCAGACCTCATCTCAGAGATGGAGCTGATGAAGGTGATGGACAAACACAAGAACATCATTAACCTGCTTGGAGTCTGCACACAGGATGGTGAGCTTATGATCTGTGACTCAACCTTTCTCATTTATCCTCTTTGTTTTATTTCTGCCCAGCATACTTTGCTTCAACGAAGAATTCAGGTAAACAGTTTGGACATGTAAGCTTATGGACCAGCTCAGTCAATTTAAACTGATGATGTTCTTGGCTTTGGAGCTGACTATTAAAGCAATGACTTGAGGATGACTTCCTCCTTGTTAGTTACGACATGCAAACCCTTATTTTGAAGAGAAAACAATGCCCCGCCTTTATGTTCTTCCCAAACCCCCTTCTCATTGTAAATCACAACCAACCAACCTAATTTAGTAAGTCTATCAATGATGGTGGTCCGGAGCCTCCAGGCCAAAACAACAATAGCGACGTCCCCGTCATTCATCTCGTTTGTGTTCCCTCCCCAGGCCCTCTGTATGTCCTGGTGGAGTATGCATCCAAAGGCAGTCTGAGGGAGTACCTGCGGGCCCGGCGACCTCCAGGCATGGACTACACCTTTGATGTGACCAAGGTGCCTGAAGAGCAGCTCACCTTCAAAGACCTACTTTCCTGCGCCTACCAGGTTGCCAGAGGGATGGAGTACCTCGCCTCCAAAAGGGTACGATCACTTAAAAGACAGGAAGTAGCTTGTAGCAGAAGAAGAAGCATCTGGGGAGCTCACATAGTCTCTGGTGGCTGTAAATCTTTTCTGTAAGAGGCTCAACAGGAGGAAGCTTGTCAGGAAACAAAGAGTCAGTGCAGAAATGATTTACGGATCAAACAATGTTTGATCATCGATTATGCTTTTCTCTTTTCTATATTATTGTAAATGACATATCTCTGTATTTTATACTGTTGGTCTTTTACATCCTAAGCCCCATTCTGGTGTTTCTTCATCGTCAGACCTCATTATAGTAAAATGTTTGGTGTTGCTTTCAGTGGAGCCGTCATTAGGATTGAGCTCACTGCTTTTGGCCTTCACATGGAGGAGTTTGGTCCAGATGGGTCTGGCAGCACTAGCCTTCTCCTTTCACTCCCTCCATTACCCCGTCTCTCTTGCCATCCCCTGTCTGTCCCTTTCTGTCTTTTCTTCCCCCACCCACCCCCCATGTTTCTTTTCCTTTCATTTACCCAGCATGCACGCTGTCTGTGTGCTTCTTATCAACATGTCTCTTTGTCTGCCAGCCGGTGTCTCAGACAGGCATTCCTGTGCAGAAAGCTGCTGCGGCTTCAGTCCTGTTTACTCTCGTCCATCCATCTGTCCATCCCTCTGTTACAAGGCTTTGTCCTCTCTAGCGCTACCATAAATCTGTTAGCAAACAGGCAGCAGGGCCGTCGTCTGGGTGGAGGCATCAGGTTTCTGGATCTAGAGCCTCCTAAGAATGTAGGAGCCTGAAACTAACCCTCCATTATGGGGAGACCCACAAACCAAGAGAGGTTCATTTTGCACGTCCCCACAAATCCCATGTCTATTTCGAATGAAAACCAAAATAAACTTAATGACATCCATTCAATGAGGGCAAACAGTGCCTTCCTTTTTTCCTCCTAAAGGGTTGTTTTTACTTTAAACTCCCAGGTTTCTATATAAAGACATTTTAATGTTGTTGCGTTCCCTAAAATGAGGCACTGTGTGTTAACTTTGGACTCCTGAGTCTTTTCATTTTGGAGAAAATCTGCTGTGAATAATTTCTGTCTCCTTGTTTTTACATGATCGCTCCAAACCACAGTTTGGAACTGACAAGTCTGAATTAAAAAAAGCTTCAATAATTACGTTTACTGCAAACTTCTTGTTCGGACTGTAAATTTATACTTATACAAAAGGGAGAGCTTTGTTATAAACAATGCAAAATCGAAAAAAGGCTACATAAAAATAATGCATAAAACCACATAATTTAATCTGAGCCCAAGAACAAGGACCATTTAAACCTTTATGCTAATCTCCTAATCTGGAAACCCAGCTGTTGCTCTTAAGCTTACTTAAGGGTTTTGTGTCAATCCTTAATTGTCTCTCTTTTCTCTCTGCAGTGCATCCACAGAGATTTAGCAGCCAGAAACGTTCTGGTGACGGAGGACAACGTGATGAAGATCGCTGACTTTGGCCTGGCCAGAGGAGTCCACCAGATTGACTACTACAAGAAAACCACCAATGTGAGTGACAGTTTTTCATTCAAACAGCATCTTCATGTCAACTTATTTGGTTCGTTGAAAGTGTGGAGTGGAAGCTGGATGTTCGTAAAAACCGTCTCTCCAGTACTGCTTGTAAACATGTCTCCTCCTAAGCCAGGTTCCCTCTGCATGGCTCTTTTCACAGCTTAAACACTCCTCAAGACAGATGTCTGATGTTTTCCTCTGACTGGCAGCAGGCTTAATGGGACTTAATTAGAAAAGAGGGGAGACCAAGAGGGAGGAGGGGGAGGACTGTAAGGGAGAAAGGACCAAGCACAGAGAGCTTGAATTTGATAGAAAGCACTTTAACAGAGAGACAGAAAGAAAAGTATGTTCAGATGAAAAGAGTATTGATGTGGCAAAAGAAGGTCCAACGTGTTGGTGTGTGCTCTGCAGGGACGGCTGCCAGTGAAGTGGATGGCACCAGAGGCCTTGTTCGACAGAGTCTACACACACCAGAGCGACGTGTAAGTCCAACTTCTCTCATATAAAACTGAATAGCATGAGGTGCTTTTAATTATTGTTCATTTTACTGTCTTGAACCTTGAAATTGTAACTGTTCTCATCAACTCTGAACTCCCTGAAAAACTAATTATCCCTCTTTATAAACTGCCTTATACCTCTGAGTTAATACATGTTGTGATCATAAATAATTGTGTTTTCTTTCCTGTTGTGCTCAGCTGGTCATTTGGCGTGCTCATGTGGGAGATCTTCACGTTGGGTGGCTCACCGTACCCCGGTATCCCCGTTGAGGAGCTCTTTAAGCTGCTGAAGGAAGGGCACCGCATGGACAAACCCTCCAACTGCACACATGAGCTGTAAGCAGGACGTTTCCTTCTTTCTGGGTCCTTTATTTTTTACACTTTTCATGTTTTAGGATGTTTCTGGTTCACAGCAAACTTAAACCAGTTGAGTCAATGCAGCTCTGCAAGGTCCCATCTGCTGCAAAGCTGAAAATGTCAAACATTTGTTTCCTTGAAGGTTTTCTAGAGTTTAGAAATCATTCCTGTGCGTGTTGTGTTTTTGTCTCCATAGTTACATGATGATGCGTGAGTGCTGGCATGCTGTGCCCACCCAGAGACCCACCTTCAAACAGCTGGTGGAGGAGCTGGACAGAGTGCTGCTGTCCATCTCTGACGAGGTGGGTGTCACACACACTCACAGACATGTTCATCCACACAGGCTAACATATGCACTCATGAAGATGCACACACACTTTCTTCCTTTCTTCACAATCTGCTATCCAGATGTGTTAGGCATCATGAGCAGAATCCAGAGTGAATAAACTCCAAACAACAAAAACCAAAACTGTTTGGCTTTAGTATCCAAATTGCTAAAATTTCAAAGCTGCTTTTTCACCATGCACATGAAGGCAGCATTGCCTGCAGACCTGCACAGGGGTCAGCAGTTTGTGTGATTGATTCGTCTTACATGGAAATTTCTTGGATTTAAACTGACCGTCTTGAAACTGTTGGTCTCAGAAGTGATGCGGTGGTCTGAAACCTCAATGGCAGCGATTCTCTCCATCTGCATCCGTTTTGCAGTGGTCACCATCATGTTCAATAGCAATGTGACCGCCTGTGAGAGCAGCCAAATTTAATTTCCTTTGCTTGTTAACATTTCTGTGGGTTAGTTTTCTTTCTCTGTTTCCGCTCAGACATCCACGTTTCTCTCATTCCTGAACTTCCTCTCTCCCCTCAGTACTTGGACCTGTCGACACCCTTCGAGCAGTACTCTCCATCATGCGAGGACACATCCAGCTCCTGCTCCTCCGACAATGACTCTGTTTTTACCCATGATGCCTTGTCCACTGACCCCTGCCTCCTGGGCTACCAGGACGTGCGCTCCCGGATAGACATGAAGACGGCGCTCAGATAGACGCATGACTGAAAGCACCCACACATACACACAAACACACAAACACAACAGAAGCCATATTGGAGGTCCATGCTGCATTTCCAGAGTTAAGTTAAATATTTTGTTCTCTTGAAGTTCTCCACTGGACCTCCCTTATGGCACCATTCAAAGTCAAAACTACACACAGACACACATGTATGCATGTGGAGCACTGAGGCCGTTGGGCTTCATGACGTGGTGACGGTTTGGAAGAAAAGCGTTTCATCGTGGGCAGAAGAATGAGCAAAGGAGGAGAGGACAAACTAAACGTGGTACTTTAGACTATTGGCTCTGGCACTGTGCCTAAGAACAGTTGGAACATTGGAAAACTGCGGCACTAAACACAACAGAAGAGACCCAGGTCCTCAAATGCCTCATAATGCTTTTTTTGATCAACTCGTCTTCAGAGAGGCGCCAGACGAAAATCTCGTCACACAAAACTCAATCCAAACCAGGGCTTGAAACCTTGGTGAGAAAGACATTTCAACAAAAAAAAAAAAAGATTTATTTTGCTATGATAAAAAAGAAGGAACTGATTGTTAAATATAAATCTCTTTATATAAGATTATTTACTTTTGTGTTGCTTATTTAAAAAGAAGAAACAGTCTTAAATCTCAGGATCTCTTGTGCTAAGAAGTTGCTGTAGCTGCAACTGCAAGTGCCAGAATTTATGATTTCCTGTGAATATATTAGAATATTAAAATATTGTATGTACATATCAACAACAGGAAGACAATTGCCTTGTTATAAATTATTCTGAATGACACAGAAATGAAGGTTATTGGAGGCAAAAGGTGAGAGGAGTTGAATCAAGTGTTCTAAGTGCCAAACGTGTCACAGCTGTCGCATGTCTTCATGTTCAGGTTTCATTCCAAAATTACAACAAATTTCATCTTCAGTGAAATACCAGAATATTAAAAACACAACAATCTGTTTACATCAGGAACTTGTGCAAAGCTTGTGACAAGTTGTGACCAACCGAGAAAGAGAATTCTTGTTTCCCTTCAACAACTCAAAACCTCAAAGCCGTGGGGTCAAATAATTATCAACTGAATTTTAAAAAATGTTTTGAATTTGGGAAATTTTGGAGTGAAACCTTCCATTGTAGTCAACTGCAATAACTTGTGGTCAAACACCAAAAGGGGGCGAGGTCTTGTTGCTTTTTGACAAAAAACAAACCAGCAAGATATTTAAAATCTCACAAGCTGTATAATGTTCCTTAATTCATTCAGATCTGAAGGTCATGAGACCGACTCTTTGCCCAGAGACAGTGTGTCCACAGTAGGACTCGTCCTCAAAGGAGGACTGACCGTTCAGCATGGGGACTCTGTTGGGGAGCTGGCCCAAGCCCACTGTCACTGCTGGGGGGGGGTTACTGAATGTGAAAGCCAGTGTGATTGATTTCAAATAGAGGAGAAGGGGGAGGGTCCCTCCTTTGTGTGGCTGTAACCCTTCACCCAGCCCAATCTGTTGGCGAGGGGTCCTCAGGTCCGCAGCCCGGCCGGACAATGAAGGCTTTGCAGGCTTAATGGGTGTGACTACAGACCAGAGGGAGTTCTGGGGGGGTTGTGGGGAAATCTTGGGCTTGTGTGCAAATGAAGAGGCTCTTATTATGGAAATGTCTCCTCTTCTCTCCCAAATGCCCCTATCTTTATCCCTATAGCCACCATCTTTTAAATTACAAATCTTAATTCAGATTCGCTGCTGCCACCAGGAGCAGCTGCAGAAAATTCCCCTGTGGGGTAAAATGCCAACTGAGGCGCCGTCCACCTCCTCAATCTGACCACAGGCAAAACAACCGAGACACGGACAAAACCAGCAGGGACAGTTGTGTGAAATTACATTCCAACAAAAGAGATCAAATCATGTGATCAGATGGTCTCTGATCCCTCAACAGTCAGAGTTCTACTGTTCAACTATTACCAAAACTCAACATATTTTTATCACAGACTTGTCTGTTGTGAACGAGCTCATGGCCTCCTTCATTCTCCTGAAACAGGTTTCATTTGGCTGCATTATCAGTTGCATTGCATCATTGGTCTCATTACTCCTTATTCTCTCCTTTTCTTCTTTCAAATGTTTGAAGGTTTTAAGGAAAATGGAGGGTTTCATTCCAAAATGCTCTAAATGCTTCATCCAGTCATCCGCTGTCTGACAGGATTCATGTGTCGTCTCGTCTCATTTGTTTGTATTTCCAGCTGTCAGTCATCAGTCACTGATGGATTTCTCATTTTGGAATGAAGCTTCTCTCAACATGTACATTCACAAAGTATCCGGATACATTTGCAACTTTACATTCCAGTTTTATGCTCTTCTCTCAGATAGAAACTGTAAACAATCACAATGTTCTTAAACATTTCCTCAAGAGAATTATTTTAGAAATATCTAATTTATTTGTTTATTGTTTTGTTTTTATATGAAAATAAAGTATAATTTAAAATAAGCAGCTGTGTCCTCTTCTCTGTCCGTCCGTCTGTGAGGTTTGACAATAATCAGACTCAGCGGTGGCTGAAAATGTCCTGATTCTGGCAGGTTGTTCTTGTTGTAGTTTACCTGAGATTATTTCTTTAATCTGTTAGTGACAGATGGAGCTCAGTCAGGATTTTCAGATCCAGCTTTGGTGGAGAAGAGTCGGTTTGTATGGATCGCAGCTAAAATGTTCTCGTCCAGGCTGCTAAAAGTTGAAATCACATCAATGTGGCTGTTATTCTTTTTTAACAAACTGTTGAATGTTTGAGCTTTTTAAAAATTTCTGTTTCAAAGCCACCTTACAGACTTTTATTCAACCAATCAGCAGGCTTGACAGGCAGGTCACATGACTTTGTACAGCTTGGGGAGGCATTGGCTGCTTTGACCTGCATCTTTCCTTTGCGTGAATTTTTTCAAGTCGTGTTTCATGGTGTGGCAACGTGAGCATTTAGTGTTGAGGATGTTTGTGAGTATTAGGCAAGTTTTAGTATTTTGCAAAGAGAACACAGGAACTGGTTTAGATGGTCTGGTCATGTGATCAGGATGCTTCCTGGGCGCCTTATACTGTAGCGTTGAACTGCAGCTACAGAAAGACCTAAAAGCAAAAAATCAAGCAGAATGGGAGAGACACAAATGTGAGAAAGATGAAAGACAGACACGGTCACAGAGACGGCGAGACGGAAGAATGAAGAGATGGAGGTCAAAGGTCAAGAGGAGGGAGGAGAGGGCAGCAGCCTTTTGAAGTGTCTGTGTGAGTGTGAGTGTGTGTGTGTGTGTGTACATGCTGTGTGGTCTGTTCATGTTTGGGTGTCTTATCTCCCATGTACAATAAATCTTGATCACCCACAACTCTCTCTCTCCTTCTGACTTCCTGCTTGAACTGTTAGAAATCTGAGTCTTGGTTTGTGCCTGCCTGTTTGTGTTTAACCTTAATTTTATCTCATCAGCATAATTTCCCCAGAACTACAAAAAGAGAAGAAAACCTCCAAGTGAAGGACAATGAACTGTTTGTCACACATCATTTACTTTTGAAAGTGGGGACACCCATAGGCCTTGTTTAGACCAGAGCAGCCCAACTAAAAACGGGAAAGTCTTTAAAATAATCGGTGTCTACGTGAAGAACTGAAAGCGCTGCATGCCAGGCCGGTAGTGGGCAATGTGACTTTGTAATGACATACCATTGGAGCTACTGAAATTGTTTACTTTCTGTTGCTGCTAGGCCCTTGGCAGCCACAAATGGAAGAAATTCAACCGTAATTTGACTTATAAATTTTTGTTACGAACACATGAATTTGCCTCAGTAGACTGCTGTCATATGTGACATACTTTGGGTGCACTGCAGAGTGTTCAGTCAAAGTTCGGTAGTGGCTACTGCAGAATGCACCGACTTATGCTAGCATTAGCATTAGCGTAGTCACCACTTCCACAGGCTTTCCATTTACAGTTTACACGGTTAGAAAGAAGGTTGGTGTTTCAAAAGATTACACCCTTAACTCAGTTTTAAAAGTTTCCAGTTTCAGGGGTTGCAGCACGCTGCTGTCATGTAGAAGAAAGGCCAAACCACAACAGAAGTTTACCGTTTAATGCAAAAACTTGTGCCATGTAAACTGCCTGAAAGTGTCTCACAGTGACGATGAGGCTCACAAGCAAATACAATGTAAACCCATCCAGGTCAACATGGGACTGTCATGGTAACAGCTCCATCTGATAGAGTAAAAAGAGTAAATGAGTCACGAGACAGAGAGGCGGAGCTTATAGTGTGTAAATTTAATCAAACTGGAATTGTCACACTTCGTTAAACATAAGTTTCGAACAGCAACCATTTCCCAGGATTCTACACCACCTCCATCCGTACACCTGAGAACTCAAAAAACCATCCAAACAAACAAGCATGTCAGGCCAGAAGGTAGCAATAAAGATTACATCAACAATGCTTCAAGAATTCTGAGGCAGCCCCATCACCAAGAACTGGTGACAGGAGACACTTCTGTAAACCACAGATTTGTCAAATTTGTTTATGTAAGATTGATGCTTCAACAGCACATTCAAAATGACACAGTTCTGATTAAATGCGAGCCTCAGCTTTACTTTTGCAAGGCTTGGTTAGAAGTTAGTTTCAGCCAAGTTAATTTAGCACCCATCAAGAGATCCAGCCATGTTTGTGAGGACAAAACCAGGTTTTTTACAGAGACATCAGGACATTTTCCAGCTGTTTGTGGAGAAAAACCCAGATGTTTGAAGTCAAGCCTAAGCTTCAGACATAATACAGTGGAGACAACTAGAAAAGATAATTTATGCTGCAAGGCACCGGCAAAAAGAGAAGACACAACATAGAAACACTGCTGGATTTAAAATGCAAACCCAAACCCGAACCAGAGCTTTTTAAAAGTTTGACAAGGAAGGAAATGCATCAGACAGGTTTGTTTGTTTTCAAGAAAACTCCAAAGAGCTCCTTTCTGTTTGGATCAGGATGTTTAAGTTTAGGCTTATGGTGACACACACACACACACACACACTTATATGTGTAATGTGAACACAAAGTGACCTGTTCTCTCACAGGACAGTGTGTTCAGTCTGTTGCGGTTGCTTAACTCCAGATACAAAGTGTGTGTGTGTGTGTGTGTGTGTGAGTGAGTTCACTCTACTGACCTAGTATCAGAAAAGGGATAAGTTGAGGTCAATTAAAGTTTGTCCGTCACAGCTTCGGCCATTTATCTGCTGATTTGTTTCCTTCTCAACTCATCTGATTCGTCCAGCTTCAGCTTTGTTGTGTTCGCTTTCGGCACAAACCACAGTTTTCTTGGAACATCAGAGATCTTCAGTTTAAGGACCGGTGCCTTTATTTGATTTCACGTTATTTCATCATTTGAATTCAACTGCAAAAATAGGCCAAAGACGAGTTCAGAGTCTGAATGACCTGCAGATCATCTGTGAGCGGACTCTGTGTGAGGGTTTAAACCTGCATCACGTTCATACATAAGACTGTTAGCGTCAGCTTTCAAAGAGACAAAGGCAAAACATGATCCAGATACATTTTCAGTCGATTCTGGCCTGTATTTGTTGAATCAACAGCACTTTTCAACCCTTGGTGAATTTCAATAATCAAAGGATCATATTTGTTATGAAGGCACTGAGAGCAGACATTTTAATCCTTAAAAGGGCAGGAGAAACGTTTTAGGCAGAGGTAAAATAAACTGAGCTGCTGACAATATCTGTCCCGCTGTTCTTCATTCTAATAACATCATATAAGTTCCAACAGCAATAGACTCTCATCTCGTGCTGCCTAAATATTTAAAGGGATAGTTCAGTTCTTTTGTTGTGGGGTTGTATGAGGTACTTACACCAAGTCAGTGTCTTACCTGCCATAGATAACTGTCACTCACTCTATGTATGGAGAAGCAGCCCGGTGTGCTGGCAGGACACAGATCATGGTTCTGCTGTAAACGGTGCCAACAGCAACACGTCTTAAGTCACCAACAAGACCATCAATCTAAAGTGTATCTGTCTTTTTACATGTATGCTACACTTAGAATTTTTAGTGCTTTATATTGCTGTCGGACAGACGTCTCCTTTGAGACTGCCTGTGGTTGTGCGTAGGAATACAAACATTGCGCGGCTGAGGAAATGTAGTGTGTGAAACATGTTTCAAAACT
>JAQFJB010000007.1:204165-215438 GCA_029874875.1 Naso minor
ACCGCCCTATATCGATGCATGTTAGCCGTTTTTGGGCTGTAGCTTTGCTCCGGTCAAACCCGATACACGTCGATGAGTGAAAAAAACTCTCTGGATGTCTTCTTTGATGAGTGTCCGTTCAGAAAAAGACCCTGGGATCATTATTCCGGATTATTCCTTTAACATCCAAAAATCTTTGATGCTTTTTATTATGCATGTGAAATGCTAAATTCTTCATGTGCTGTGAAAGTATCTACTCTGGAGTTGGAGCTAAAAAAAGTTCCTCTAAATGTCCTAAGAACTTGAACAGTTGATGGTTCCTGTGGTGTAGATGCAATACAGCGGGAGGTTCTTAGAACTATGAAAAGGTTCCTGTGGTCAGAAAACGCCTGATGATCTTGTGGTTTGTTGAAGTGGGAAATATTCTAAAGGGGTCTGACATGCTGCTTTCCTCCTCCTCCAGTGTTTTTATGTGTTTTACTGTTAATGTAAGTATTTTTATCTTTTTCTGTTTCATTGTCTTGAACAGATTTTTGTAGCTCTTTTTGAGAGATGTTATAAAAACGGTGCTTGTTTGAGATGACTAAAATAAATTCAGGTTATATATTAATAATTATCATTAAGCATCTTTCCTCCACACTCCAAATGAAACACACTGCTCTCTGATTGGCTACTTCACACCCGAGCTCCTCAGTCGTCTAAGGTTCAACAGCAGCAGGCAGATAATGATGATGAAGATTACACACCTGTACACTCGTTATTACCCCAGTCAGGCTGTGTGACATGCACGCAGGCACACACACATACACACACACACACACACACACACACAAACACACAGGATATTGAATGTTCGTGACGTGTTGACATTGCTGATAAAGTGTATTTGTGTCCTCTCATCATCATCTCAGCAGGTGACTGACAGGTGCACCACGGCAACGCTGCCTCTTGAGATAGACACACACACACACACACCTTACCCTAACACACACAGCAGGACACACCTCCTGCAGTCTCTCCTCTTTGTCAGACTCAGAGCTGACGAGACTCTGTTGTCTTCGAACAGATCTCTGTCTCGTTTGACCTCTGTTCTTCTTCAGACTCTGCTCTAAAACAGGACTGACGGCACGTGGACCTGTTTTCCATCAGATCAGAGGGTTTTCTAGGCGGATTGAAGTTCGTCATTGCACCTCATGAAGATTAACTGTCGGACTAATCAGCGACACAGTTCCAGATCTGATGGTGTTCAGAGCTCCAGACTCTTAAGCGATCACTTCCTGTTCTCTAAAGAGTTTTAAGGGCAGAGGCAGGGGAACCTTTGGGCAAACCAGGACCTCATTACAACCGTGGTTCCAATGATGGAAACACAGGGAAGGTTTCTTAAAAAAAATGTAGATATTTTAACATCACAGTGTGCTCTAACTTGGTAATTTCACCACTGTGACTCATTATATGTAAATTGAACTAACCAAATTTCTGTGGTGACTGAGGTGAAACCAAGCAGCCCTGCAGGGTTTTCTGTTTGTATCAGAGATGTGTGGGCCTCTGCTCAGGTCTGAAGAACATGGAGGACAGCTTCACTGCCTGAGTTTGAACTTTGACATCATCCAGGAGCCAGAAAACCCAATGTTTGTAAAACAACAAAAAGCCAAAGTGAAGCTGAGATGGAGGCCCGGGCGAAGACAACACAATGTGTGGCTGCATCAGTAGAAGCTGATGTTTGGACTCAAGGAAAGGACAGCACAGTTCCAGATCTGATGGTGATATGACACGTACTGTAGTGTACTGTGGTACTGACGAGTGTTCAGGTTAAGTCAGCTCACCGCCGTGACTCATCAAACATCAGTTGATCACTGTGGTGACTGAGGTCCAACCAGCTATTCAGACTCAAAGCTTCTGGATTTACAGTGTGTTTATATGAGAGACTTGAGTTCAGGTTTGGTCGTCGCACTGAACAACACAGACGAAGTTTGGAGCCGTCACCCTTCCGCTTCAGAGCCACCCGTCTTTTTCACTTTAAAGACACTGAGTTGGATGACAGATGAAGTTTCATGGACTGAGGTATCTATTGAGTGACATAAGTCTGTAATTTCTCTCGTGGTATCACATGTACTGACGTATTTGTAGAGAGAAACGGGGGATTTTCTTATTAACATTAATACAGAAAAGTTTCCTGGAGCAGCATCTAGTGGAGATGTGAAGAACTACAGCTAAACACATTTGGGTCGCAACTGAATCTGGACAAAAGTCTCATGTACAAATTTCCTCAGATGACCTATCAGATCTGTGATGTCACTGACATTCTTCCTGTCCTTTGAGACCACCTGAAGATGGCGAATGCTCTGAGGACGCTGTACGCCGCCCTCATGGTATTGTCAGGCATGGCCTCTGTCTTTGGGAACCTCCTCCTCCTGCTGGTACTCCTCCTTAACAAAGAACTCCGGACCGACACGCTGGGCCTCACTCTTAGCTTTAGCCTCAGCGACCTTGCCCTCGGACTTTCCACCATCCCCTTCGGGGCCTACAACAGCCTGGCTTGGCCCTCCTGCTGTCCTAGCGAGGGCGCCCTCTGTCAGGGCAGCGGCTTCATCTTCCTCCTCCTGCAAACATCCTCCATTCACTCGCTCACCTGGGCCACCGTCAACAAGTTCACAGAGATCTGCTTCGCCCTCAGCTACAGCAGCATCTGGACGGCCAGGCGGAGTCGGGTGGTCCTGGTCCTGGTCTGGTTGTTCTGCCTGGTGAGTGCCGCCCTGCCTCTGCTGGGGTTTGGCAGCTATGTCTACAGTGAGTCCCGGTTCCTGTGCTGTCCAAGCTTCACCCCTGAAAACAAGTACTTTGTGGTGCTGTGGATACTGGCAGGCATCATGGCGCCGATCCTCACCATAAGCTCTCTGTATGGATACATTGTCTATGTGGCGAGGAAACAGGCCAGGAGGGGAACGTTCATGTGCAACGAGCTACACTGCTATTACGTTCCTGCCAACAATTACCTGAGAAGCTCCATCGTCATGATAACAACCTCAGGTGAGTCCGTGCTCCACCATGGTCACTGATACACCATACCAGGGCCCCTCTCAGAATTCACACTCACAAAGTTTGGTGTCTAAATACTTTGGAAATAGACCGGCATATTAAGCCCAGACTGTTATTCTAAGTGTCTGACAACACTCTGAAGGGCTCAACTTTTCATTAAAGAATAACATCCTTTTTGTTCAACAAAAAACTGTTGTATTGTCCTACAGCCACAAGAGTCATTTATAAAAAACATTGTAAATACACTTAGTCAAACTTGACAAACAAAATTAAAATCAACCAAACAGTCTTGGATCGTCTTTCCACTGTTCCAACAAACACTAACATTAAACACTGACTCTGTTTTGGTCAAAAAAATAAATTCACCAAGTGACATGTAAAACTGTTTGGCTGATTTTACCACCTGCTTGTGCGCTGCCTGAGCTCTCTGTTGCAACCATCTTGACTGGTATCAAATCAATAAGCAGTTGTGATTG
Organism: Naso minor; assembly: GCA_029874875.1. Classification (NCBI taxonomy): domain Eukaryota; kingdom Metazoa; phylum Chordata; class Actinopteri; order Acanthuriformes; family Acanthuridae; genus Naso; species Naso minor. The sequence goes on from JAQFJB010000007.1 coordinate 207,657, forward strand.
GACTAATTAGTCAGTCTGCAAACATCACGGAAAGGAAGGCTTTTCAATGTGTGGAAAGAACATACTCATAAAACTCAACACGTGCATGTTGCCATGACAACAGAGCAGGGAGGACGTAATAACTGAGAAAAATCCTGTGCCATAAGCAGACGTCCAACAGGAGGACAGCTGAGTCATTCTGATTGTCTCTCAGGATTAGTTACTATGTTTGCCTTCATGACTCCCTGTCATTACTGCGACACACAGTGGCGTCATTAAAAACAGGGTGGGTCAAAGGTCAATACAGAAACCTGCAGACACAGTGGGTGACGCAAGAAACAGACTACATGTTTCTGTTCTGACTATCAGTTTAGATTATTCCCCAAAAAAACCTGTTTGGTGCACTGCCCCAAACACTACAATACCCATGATTCTCAGCTGCCCCTCTAACGGAGGACAAGTCCTAAGACCTCAGCTGGCGGACTGTCTTTTGATTCATTCTGTTGTGGTCACGTGTTCCTGGTATATCAGCTATATTATGTTTCCTTTCTGCTTGCCAGTATGCTTGCTGGTGTGCTGGCTACCCTACATCTCAGTGTGTCTGTACGAGACGTTTAGCGGTCAACAGAGTCCTGCTGTGATATCTGCCCTCTCTGCCTGGCTGGTTCTGACCAGTGCTGCACTCAACCCCTGGATCACCTGTATGACGCAGACGTAAGTAGGATTCAGTAAAGAAAAAGCACACATGAGTTTATGAGTGAACAACTTACACGTACTTACACAGAAAATTGTGAGGAATAATCTACTTGTTTGTGAAACATCCATTAAGACATCATTAATGTAATTCTAGATGGAAAGAAGACTTCTTTTCATCACTCCGACTGTTCATGTGTGTCCAGCAGGTACAGGGCAGCTATGCGTCGGAGCGTCGGCAGGTTTATTCAGATGTTTCCGTGTTCTGGGACACCTCTAGAGTCCCGCACTCAGAATCTTGCCCTCCATCTGGACACAGCCAATCGCATCAGCACAACCACGACGACTACGGCAGCAACACGGCCGTCCTCATCACAAGAACCACCAACATCACCATGATCTGCACTGCTGACACACCCACTGCTCTGAGCACAAGTCATCAGCCTGACCTCTGACAGCCACAATGCAGATGTGATGAACACGGACAGAAAGGAGGATGATGTTCGACTCCAGCTTTCAGGTTTAAATCCTGCATGTGCATACATGAGGCAGGTGTGATGGACAGAGACGTCCGATTACAACGATGGTTCAAGGTAAACTATTTCAACAACTATTGGACAGTTTGTTACGAATTTGAGTGCAAACCTTCATTGTCCTCTGAGGATGAATCCTACTGACTGATCCTCTGGCCTCTAGCAGCCAGGCGATCAATATGGTGATAATGGTGTTTTAAATATGGCAGTTATGTACGTTTTCCGGAGTGACCTGCACCTGCTGGTGTGGCTGTAAAACAGTAAACATGTTATTGTCACTGATGTTATTAAAACGTTTTCCAATCTGCAGAGAGCAGTTGCTGCTGTAGAGAGGGATCAACGAAGTGGAACATTTCTTAGGACACCACTCTGAAGTCTGGTTCTAGGTGCAAAATTGTTCTGGTTCTGTAAGGCAGCTGGGACTTGAACTGAAGATACAACATTAAACAGGAAACTTTTAGAGTATCTCTGACTATCATATCAAAAGAGTCAAAGCTTTCATAATAATAATAATAATAATAATAATAAATACTAAATACTATTAATGGATATGAACTCTGTGTGATTTCTTTTCTTTTGTGGCTGCACATTTTCAGGGTTTCTGGGTCAAACAGTAACTTTTGAGAAGAGGTGTCTTCTGACCAGCAGGTGGAAACCGGTTTTTCTTACTGTGACTGCAGCTTTCAGCTCCACAATCCACCTCAACTCAAACATTTTTCACTGACTGACTGACGCTGTCGCTTTTGTTCTCTTTGTTTTCTCTGCCTCCACCTGCTGGTTCAGAGTGGCTCAGCAGCCTGAAGCCGATAAAAAGTTCGATTTGACAGCAGACATTATTCTGTGCTCCTCAGTGGTGCAGAGCAGCTACATTTACTCAAGTATTGTGTTTCAGTATGTTGTTAAGTACATCTACTTTACTCGAGTATTTATGGTTTTCATTATCTATCTTCTGACTTCTGATCTAAGTAAGTGCTAACCACTGTTCCTGTGACATCATCACAGTGATTAGGGGAGGTCACTAATATTAAAGCCTCCTACTTTCAGCAATTTGTCGACATGAACACTAACGTTTGTTCACAGCAGCAACAATATCCACCCATCAGCAGTTTCAGTCTGATCTCAGGTCAGAGGTCAGGTGCTCGTACCTGATTGACAACCTCGAAGTAAACAGCCAGTGTGGTGCTCGGGTCCAAACCACAAATCTTCCACTGACACGTTCCTCCTGTCCCGATCTCCTGCAACACACAGACGGCGAGTTACTCCACCGTCCACCACACTGCTCTGCGACAGTGTGTAGTACATCACGGAGTACAGCACAGAGTACTGCAATATAATGCAGTGTACTCCTGTATACTGCAAGATAACACAGTGTACTGCAGCGTACTGGCCAATAACCAAAAGCAATTTAACCAGTTACTGATTTTAAATTAGATGATTTTCTTCAGTTGTTGTTGGCAATTGACCTTTGACCTTTGAAAAACACATTTTGTGTTTCTCTGTCAGAGGAAAGCTGTTCCATTTTTCTGGAAAAAATGTTTGACAAACAGTTTAGATGACATTCATTCTGGATGTTTTGGTTGAAAGGAGAGCAGAGGACATCAGAGGCGTTGCAGGTCAAAGGTCAGCTGCCTGTGTTACATACGTTCTCGGAGACACAGGGTCCTTTGGCGCTCAGAGACACGCAGGGTCCGATGGCTCCCGATACTTTGATCTCTCTAGATGTCTGAAACAAACAAAACACCTTACAGTTTATTTGCTGGGGGCGGGGCTGATGTCTGCTACAGCTGACCTATACTTGATTCCAAGATCAATGTTGAGACTTTAGTGTTTTTAATAATTCAGTGACTAAAACTGATTGAATTTCGCTTCAAGTTGATGGAAGATTCCTTAAGATGTTGAGTTTAGTTTTCAGGTCAGGGGGACATTTAACTGTGTAAAAAATCTACTCGTCAGCCCTCTCTGGTGGACAAAATGTGCTCAGACACAACTTTGACATTTCTCTGCTGGCACTGGCTGACTGCTCAGCTGTGGTTTGTACCTTGACCTCCAGCGTAGCAGCGAAGGCCATCTTGAAGGAACCCTGGACATCTTTGGTGAAAACTCTCTGGAAGGTCTGTTTAAACAGAGATGTATTGAAGGAGTCCGCCATCACCATGTAACCTCTGGAGAGATCAGAAAATGCCAAAACATCCTGTCAAGAGCCAAACATGAGGGTTCTCTGTGGATCTTGTCTTTGTTAAAGGACGGGTGATGAAACAGAGGAGGCCTGAGGGACGTCTACAGGAACACAGGAAATAACTACAGCATCATCTTTAACAACTCCTGACCATGTTTCTCCCAAACACGCACCATAAAGTCAGTGGCTGCGGTCTCTGTTCACCTGCACAGTGACAGGTTCTCATGTGTTGATATAAACTCAGCATGTTTACTTGTTTGTCCTCGTTAATTCTGGGTATAATCGTTTCACCTTTAAGTAAGGAAATAATCCTGACGAGGTATCCATTATCAGCAACGAACGGACGACGTGGAGGCACGAACCGTCGGACACGCAGCCGAGGACGGTCGCCTCCGCAAAGTCCATTCAGCCCTATAACGGACACCTCAGAGGGCATCAACCCGTTTATACCACAGTCACTTACCAAAGAACATAATAATTAGACCATTAATTTACATTTTCATGTGTTTTGCAGACAAAATTGAAAGTTTTAAACAAGCAACAACTCCGTTTCCCTGGGAACACCTGAGAGCTTGACTAATAACTGGAGTAATCATCACAATGAAATAAGGTTCTTATGTAATGAAAATGCAGTTCAGTACTCCAGTAAATAGGACGGGTCATGGATACGACGTAGCAACGGGAGATAAACTAGTCTGCTCTGCTGTTAGCCAGAGAGCTAATGTCATGCTAGCTAGATTCAAAGTCAATAACAACACATGGTGGACAAACAGATAACCATTCGCACAGTTTAGCCAGCAAACACGTAGTTTAACCACTTTAATTAAACCCCGAGTGTAGGCTACTTTTTTCAGCTCGTGTGTTACGAGCGCCTCCCTGTGGTGAGGATACTGCACTGCAGGAACACACAGTGTTGGAAGAAAGATATTCAGATTTCTTTCATTTAATTTGTGTGTAAAGAGGCAGAGTTTGCCGCTGAAGCACATTAATCTGGAACAGTGAACAGACTGTTTAACTGGAACTACTTGAGGAGTTCCACAGGTGTCCATATTTCAAAAGTTAATTGACACTCTCCAGCCAATCAGAACAGAGTATAAGTATAAGTGAGGATAACACCTCCTCTGGATAAAATCTATTTGTGCCACAAATTGATTCACTTCTGCTGATGTCAGTGACTCAACACTTCCTGCAACAACCTTTCACATTAAAAGCCTGTCAGCAGCTCAGAGGATTGAATCTTGCATCTGAATCTGAAACTTGCAGAAAGTGTTGACTTTCAGTAACAAGAAACAAAAGAACGAAGACCAGAGTGACAACTTCTTTACATCTAGTGGGTTGTATCACAGGTGTGACATGGTGAGGTGGGGTGGGTGGGGGATTCTACCTGAAAGAAATTTCAAGTAGAATTTCTTTTTTGCTTTTGAACCTCCAGGATTACATCTGTGTAAAAGGTCACTCGAAATGGTTTCTGGCATCTCAGATGAAAGATCGACCATGATCTGTCATCATTATCCTCGTTAGCTGGTCACCTGGTTATGGTTTATCCGGTTCACACGCAGCAGGTCAGAAATCAGACCAGATGCTGCCTCCGGCTTCCATCCTCCAGATCGGCTGAAGGTTTCTCTGATCTCATACCAGAAACGACCATACATGTGAAGGTGCATGTGCGTGTGTGTGTTTGTGTTTACCCAGTGTAGTTGGCACAGCACTTCATCTCCAGCAGGCCGGTCTGATCAAGAGCACAAGCGTAGATGTCGATGATGTGACCATTCGTGGATGCTCTGTTAGCTAGAGACTCATAGTGCTAAAACACACACACACACACACACACGCAGTGATAAGGTCATTATCTCACACCTGACGGCTGAATGCTCACTGAATGAACACAGCTGACACAAAGTGTTTGTTTCCATGGTGCTGGCAGTTGTGATGAAGATGATGCTGCCTTCGTCATTTCATCCCTTTGTGTTTTCTTACAGGAAACCTCAGCAGCTTTCACTCACCTTGGTGGCTTTTTTCATGAACTTGGCATTGTCCTTCTCCAGGTCGTGCCAGGACCTGATTGGGGTCTTCAGTTCGTCTCCCACCACCATGCCGGGGCCCTGCGTCGCCGGGCCACCGATGAACATCATGATGCGAGCCCCCGTGTTTGGAAAGGTACACTGTGGGAAAAACCGAGATTCTGTGTGACATCAACACGATGGTGAAATGCAAACGGTGCTGAGTCAAAAAGCTGTCTCACCTCCAGCAGGCCCACAGCGATGGACATGGCAACACCCAGCGACCGCAGAGGTCTCTTTCCCTGAGTGACGGGCCAGGGGTCACGCTGCAGCTCCCCCAACAAGTCAGTCAGGTTCATGTCAATCTTCTGCACCGGCTGCAGGAACCTAAAGATGAGCCAAGTGCACACTTCATGGAGCAAAAGTATGTACACACATCCGATCCAAACTTGGAGCAGGTGCTGAACCAAAGCTGAGTCACTGGTCTGGAGGCAAAAACAGCTCGTGCACTGCAGGGCTCCAGTTTTCACTTTTTTAACGTGCCAGTTTGGGTTTTTAATTTTCCTCCTCTGCATTTCTCCTTCTAACTGGCGGATGCATTGCTGAGGAGTCGGTGTTGAATGAGTCGGGCATTTTTAAAAATTAGCATTATGCTGATGCTGTTTTTTATTTAAATGTTTTCAATAAAGAATATTTTAGACTAAATTTAAAAACGTGTGTGTGTGTGTGTGTGTGTGTGTGTGTGTGTGTGTGAGAGAGAGAGTTTGCCTGTTGGACAGCGGCTGCTGGGCAGACTGAGGACCTCGTCCTTGCGTGGCTGAAGGTTTCGTCAGACCGAGCATCTCCTGCAGAGTCACAGACAAACACAGCTGGTTTGAACAAAAGTGACCAGCAGAACAACTCGACTGTTTTCTGATGTTGTGGTTGAATTCCAGCTTGTGTGTGATGCAAAGCCAGAGCTCCCACTGCACATGATCATCACGTCTCCGACTGAAAAGTAAACAGCACGTCAGCCCCTTTGGATCGTTCTGGCTGTTGACAATCAAGTTTTGTCTGCAAGCACCTAAACATTGGCTCGCTTGTTTTGCTGATGAAGCAGCAGCATTGAAGTTTCTTGAACATCATGTGTGACCAGCTGCCTGTTTGACTGATGATAATGGGACTGTTTCAGACTCCCTGCACATACCCAGATCCCACTGGATGGGGTTTTTTTCCCATCAGGCCAGTGAACGCCTCAGGATGCACCAGGAGGAGCTGCTGGCTGTGGGATCCTTCAGTAAGCGGCTGCAGATGGGTGATCAGGGAAATGGACTAGTGACTGTGTCAGTGAGCACTAACCTGCTGGATGAGTTCCTGTGTGGGTGGGTCAGATACCTGCAGCTGCTTGGCGTTCAGGTCCTTGGTGCCCCTGAAGACGTAGCTCTTGGAGATCCCCTCACAGCCGAGCTCGTGAACCTGAACCATCCGGCCAAAGGTGATGAGTCCAACCAGCGCTGTGGGAGGCAGCAGAGACAGGGACATCTGCAGAGACTCCTTGAGAGCCTGCAGGTCCTCGTCCTCCATACATGTGTCCACCACGTACAGGAAGACCAGTGGCATCTGCGGACCTCGCTGAGGACAGAGAGCAGCACGTGAGTCAGCCGAGCAGAGCAGAATATCGTCACCAGTGTTTCCTGCTTTTGATTGTGTTGTGGACACTTCCGTTACCATGACAGAATCACAGAAGTCATGCTGCACCTGAAGCATTAGCACAAATATTGATGTTTTAATTGAGAATGGAAACAATCACTTTTGGAGACGTTGTTAAAATCTTTCTGTGCAGAAACAAATGGGACAACATTGATCTCACTGAGGGCTGGGGAACATATTGATATTTTATCGATAACATGATATGAGACTAGATATCATCTTAGATTCTGGATGTGGTTGTGTTGTGATTTCACGTGTTGCTTTTTTATGGTTTAAAAGAAAGCTTCACAGTCAAGTAATGTAATTTTCTGAACTTACTGAACTGTTCTAAAATTTGTCCTTACCCACTTGGTCATTAAATCCACAGTACTGATGATGATTTATCAAAGATTTAATTGCTTACTATTTAGTATAAGTGCCAATAGCCATACCTACAATGTCAGTATCGAGGTATTTAGTCAAATATACCGGGATGCTGGATTTTGACCATATTGCCCATCCCTAACAGCTGATGCAGGCCTGTTTTCTAACAGAGGCGTGTAAGAAAAAACATGAACTTTCCAGTTTTACACACCCAAAACAGTCACAGTACAAGAGGTGTAAATAACACACAGTGCACTTCTCATATTTACCCCCATAGCTCCCTAAGAAAAAGTTACGTTAAGCTTCTTAGTGGCAAGGCCTTGCCACAGTCAGTTAATGGCCGGTAAAT
>JAQFJB010000007.1:402129-414572 GCA_029874875.1 Naso minor
GCCACAATCACAGCTGTACTATTTCTATGCTCTTTGTGATGTGACGAAATTTAAAAGGGAAACAATGAAAAAAATTGTCTTGCATTTCATTACATTTAATTGTTGGTTTAAAATTTGTCATTACCTGCTGCTCACCAGCCACTGACAATGCCGGGCCCTGCTGAACTTAATGTAAAATAATAATTTGATAAGCCACAAACATAACTACAATGCAGATCATTATATGACACATGATGAGGCACTTACAATCGTGTCACAAATACTTTTCCAGGACTATACATAGTCCACTCCTGTAAAGTAACTAATTACATTTTCTCAAGTACCATTCTTCTTCATCAGAGTGAGGACAGAAGTTTTATCGCTCAACATTGTGAGTCACTATCATACTCAGAATTTCCTCAAAAAATTTAAAATACCAGTAACACCTAAAGAATATGCTGTTATTCTGAGTGCAGTTCCTGTCGGTTTGATTCAGTTAAACTGTAATCTTGCAGAAGTTAACATAATTAGAGATAAACACATCTTTACTGGAGATATTGATATTCTGAATAAATCATGCAGTAATTAGAAATACTTTAAATTGTGTAACTCCTTCTACAGCAAAGTGCTTTTGGTCTTCTGTGGCAGGTGATTTACAGCCGGAAAGGGCATCTAATCGTCTCACTACCATATCACTAACAAAGTGAAAGAAATATTCTTCAAGATTTACACAGAATGTGTCCTGCTAAAGATTTGTTGGAAAGATTTAAACTCATTTAGATTATTCTTGTGTTTTTTGTAAATCTGAAGGAAACCTTAATCCATTTGTTTTTTCACTGTGAACACTCAATGTATTTTGGACAGATATGAAAGACAATATAGCCTATATAAGAAAATTGGTATTGACATACAGATGAAGGTATTTAATGTTATGTTATATTCAGATTTTAGTGGGTGATCTATCAGTTACAATGTAATTCAACTCCTTACAATTGTTTGAAAATTTCACATCCACAAATCAAAATGGACTTCCTTGAAATCCTGCTTTCATCGATTTATTGTTGAACTCAAACAGCACTGTAGGCTACCTCAAATATCTGAAGAACAACAAAGCCACAAAGGTGTTTTGTATTTTGGAAGAAATTTATTTTGTCTGATCACTGGCTTGTTCATAACTTGTTCAAAATTTGTATAATTTTTTGTACATTTTAGGCAGAAAAAAAGCGAGGGAGGAAGTTGAAGTTACATATGATTCATATGATGCAAAGAACACCACGTCGGATAAATAAGCTTAAAAACACGAAACAAACGAACAAATAAGGGAAATAAAAGAAACAAAATTTGGGGGTGCAGGGAAATGTTGACTAAAAATGTGATTCAGGCTGTTAAAACAAGCCAATCCGAACCCTGATAGTTTTCTGACCTCAGTGTTCATGCAGTAAGTTTCTTTAAAACCACCATGGATTAAAAAATATATATTTCATATACCCACGTAAAGTAGCCTATTTTATACATTAAATGTGTAATTGTGAGTTTGAATGTCCTTCAACGGATTTGTGTCCAAAATAAAGCGTGATACGTCATTACGGCGGCCGACAGGCGTCATCGCAGTCTCCGCCCTCCAAAGCGAAAGCGCACATTCCTATTGTCCAAGATGGCGGCGTAGGAGCAGATCCTTAGATGCTGACATGTTTTTAAACGACTTTATGCTTTTATTTCGACACATATGCAAGTATTCAGCGTTCGGGCGGGTAGCGTTTCTTTCCCGGAGCGGTCGTCTGCCGCGTTACCTTTGCTAACACTCCTGGAATTCGCTCCTCAGGCCGGATTCCCGTTGCAGGCACCGAAAAGTTTGAGCTCCATCATCCTGTGAAAATGAAGAGGCAGGCCGGGAGGGAGACTAGTCCGTCCAGGGCCATCGCTAAACGGATACGGGAGAGGGAGCGAGAGAGTGCACGGAGAGAGGAGCTGCCACCGCCGCCGCTGGCTCTGCTGTTGGCGGAGAGCCGGGGATATCACCGCCGGAGCCGGAGCAGGGAGCGAGAGAAGCCGCGGCTCAGGGAGGAGCGGGCGGCCGCTTTGGAGCTTCACCACCGACATGAACTCAGCCTCCTCGGTCGTCCGCCGCTGAGGACCACAGCGGCGGAGCTCCCCGCCGCCAGGCCGGCCACCCTGGAGTACAAAACGCTGCTCATCAGCAACCTCGGCTCGCAGGTCTCGGACGAGGACGTGGAGGACGCGCTGTTTCACGAGTTCAAAAAGTTCGGGGACGTCAGCGTGAAGCTGTCGCACACGCCGGAGCTGGGCCGAATCGCCTATGTGAATTTTCGGCACCCAGAGGACGCCAAGGAGGCCCGACACGCCAAATCCTCCAGGTTAGTTTTGGGTGACCGGCAGCTTAAAATTGAACCCATGTACGTTAGGAGGCGGAGTGTCACGCCGCCTGACATTGGTTATTTGCCTCTGCACGCACCGTATCCGTACAGACAGCGCTCCCTCTCCCCACCGGGCCCCGGGGTGAGCAACATCAGAGACCTCAGAGCGAGACAGTACGCCTTGGAGACCCTGGGTCTGAGCAGGGAAAGAGAGAGACTTTTGGATTACTATGGCATGCTGGATGAGCGGGGCCGGCCCTATGGCTTCCCCCCGATGCCTGTAGTGGAGGATTTGAAACCTGAGGATGATCAAAGGGCGACCAGTAACCTTTTTATTGGAAATTTGGATGGAAATGTCACAGAAGCTGAACTGAGGAGGGGTTTTGACAAGTATGGCATCATTGAGGATGTTGTGATCAAACGCCCAGCTCGTGGACAAGGTGGGGCGTATGCTTTTGTAAAGTTTCAGAACCTAGACATGGCCCACCGGGCTAAAGTGGCCATGCAGGGGCGGCTGATTGGTGGCAACCCAATAAAGATTGGATATGGCAAAGCTAACCCCACCACACGGCTCTGGGTGGGCGGCCTCGGGCCTGGAAACTCCCTTGCTGCCCTCGCTCGGGAGTTTGACCGCTTTGGAAGTATAAGGAACATCGACTATGTGAAGGGCGACAGTTTTGCTTACATACAGTATGAAAGTTTGGATGCAGCCCAAGCCGCCTGCACCCAGATGAGGGGATTTCCTCTAGGTGGCCCCGAGCGGCGCCTGAGGGTGGACTTTGCTAAAGTTGAGGAGAGCCCCTCTCGGCCATTTCCTCCTGGATACCAGCCCCCTGTTGCACTCCCCTCCCATTATGACCTCCTCGGGGAGACCTACAGCCGCCATCGTAGCCTGGAGAGAGAGCTCAGGGGAGTCAGGGACCGCTCATCACCGCCCTCCCACAGCCTCCTCTCCCAGAGGGAGAGAGAGAGGGCCCTGCTGGAGAGAGACTTCCCCACCAGCCCCACCCGTAGCCTGGAGAGGAGAGTGGGAGGCGTGGAAGCATTTGGGAGGAGTGGGAGAGGAGCAAGGAGCCGCAGCAGGAGCAGGGAGCGGTGGCTGAAGGAGAGGGATGAGAGGAGGAACAGAAGGAGGAGCAGGAGTCCGTCCCCTGACAGGCCGATTGAGGAGAGGGAGAGAGAAAAGGAGAAGGAGAGGGGGAGATCGCGGATCCGTGGTCTGGGAGGGGCTGTCTCCCCCGATGTAAGCCCGGATCGCGCACGGGTCCGCGCCCCCGACTCCACCACAGAGCCAAGGGACCACTCCCCTGACAGTGGCATAGGGGGACGGCATCCTGCCACCAATGAAGAAGATCCGACATTCAGCCGCTACCACAGTAAGAGATCCTCCGTCGAGCATCTCAACAATCATCACCATCGAAACAGTGAGGCCATAGCTGCGAGCTCTCCCGCGATTCACACGGACACACACTCCTCCTGCTCCTCTCCCAGCACGCTGACCGAGTTCGCCCAGGCCTCGCTCTCCAAATCCTGGCACGGCTTCTTTGCTCTGAAGAACAGCAGCTTTCCCACAGACCTGTACATGCTGGAGGGGGGCTCCGCATTCTTCAGCACGGTGATGAAGGACAGCCTGAAGCTGCAGAGCCAGAACCAGCCCAGTCAGCTGAAGATCGCCCAGAGGCTCCGCATGGACCAGACCCGACTCGACGAGGTGTCACGACGCATTAAACTCGGGCGGCCTGATGGGTTTGCTATCCTGTTGGCTATCCAGGGCCCCGTCGACCGCCAGGCCCCCGCCCCTGAGCCGGGACTGCAAGTGCGCTTGCTTCGTCACCTGGTGACCTACCTGCGCAACAAAGAAGCAGCTGGAGTCGTGAGCCTGCCTGCCGCAAAAGAGGGAGGGCCGGGGGCGATGCTGTATGCCTTCCCCCCTGGAGAGTTCTCACAACAGTACCTGCAGGCTGCCAAAAGGACTGTGGGTAATCTGGACGAGGAGCACATGGTTATCGTGATTGTCAGTGACACTAATTAATCATTACACTGAACAGTACATACATGTAGAGACTTTTACAGGCATGCACACACACACACACCCACAAACACACACACACACACACACACACACACACACAGCAGGTCGATGGTGTAAACAAACAGTTGTTTGTGTCTGATCTCTGTTTTCAGTTCATTCTGCTCAACTTTCCTCCATGGAGTCCAGACTGACAGACACACACAACAACACTGCAGGTGAATTTGCATGCGCGTTTGAGTGTGTGTGCTCACATCATTGACTGGTCTCGTAGAGTTAAAGTGACACAGTGAAGTTACAGTTACGAAGTTCAGACATGTAAATTCATCGTGTTGACATCTGTTTGTAATAACTGACGTAGGTTTCGTAACACGTTGTGCTGTAAACTGTAGTATTTGATTAATGTTAGATGATTCTGTGATTTGTTGTGTGAAATGAACGTGTGTTCCAGATGTGACAGACTGCAGCACGTCTTCAGTCTGCACACTGGTGTGAATATAACATGATAATAACATGTCAGTTATCAGAGTCTAACATGTGGAGCAGACAGAACAAATGAATGACAGTTTACTGTATTGAAACGTCAGTCAGTGATAGAAATCAAACGGTCGTTCTGCACACGTTGTTTGTGTCGTATGATAACTAATTCTGTCGTTTCAGCTCTCAGCAGCGACATCTCTGCTCTGAAGGCTCAAACTGAAGGTAAAAAACTTTCAGGGAAGCGAAATGTTGACATTTCACAGCTGAAAGTCGCAGCTACTGCTTTCTGTTGTTCTTGTTTGCAGCTTTGCAGAGCCGACTGAGTGACGGCGACGGTCTGATGAAGAAGCTACAGACAGAAAGTTCAGGTGACTGAACGTCCACCAAACCAGTCTCATGTTGAAGTTTCCCTGAGTGATGTCACATGTTACCTGAAGACCAGCTGCTGTTTCCTGTCTCTGTTTTCAGTTCAGTCTGCTCAACTTTCCTCCATGGAGTCCAGACTGGCAGACGCACACAACAACACTGCAGGTAAACTCACCTGTGTGTGAATATTGATGAATTTACTCAGTTATTGATGGGTCTCAATGAGTTAAAGCGACTCAGTGAAGTTACAAACAGATCAAATCTGTGTTCTGCAGAGCTGCAGCTCAGACTGAGAATCAGTGAGAAACATGTGGAGCAGCTGCAGACAGAGAACACAGGTGAGTCCCTGTGAATCTCCTGTTTATGAGCTGCATTTAAAGCTGAAATTTGTTTTGAAAGTCAGTGAGTTTGACATGTGAACCAACAGAGCTCTCATCATCGGTCTGTGTGTGTGTGTGTGTGTGTGTGTGTGTGTGTTTCTGTCTGAACTCTTTTCTGGTTCCAGTTTTGAGCTTCGGTCTGAATCAAACTGACAGTCGTCTGCAGAAGCTGTCAAACACAAACTCAGGTCTGAAAACTAAATTCTCATTTTAACAATCATCCGATGTGAGTCTTTGGTTTGTTTGCAGGAACTTCTGCTGACAAAATGTTTCATTTTTTTTCTCAGTGAGAATGTGTTTAAATCTCTTTTATTTGTAAAGCAGAAATGTTCATGTGAATTAGGGGTGCTGTGGAGTTTGTTAAGTTTGTCAGTTTTATGAATTAATATCTGTTTCATATAGAAAAAGAAAGTTTGAGGTCTTTATAGCAGACCCATGTTCACAGTTGTGGAGTTAAGTTTGATGTGAAATATTTAAAGTGTAAAAACTTTGAAGCTCATGTTCTTTTAATAAACGATGACGTCATTATGAAGTATGTTTTTCTTGCATTAAAACTTTGAACTCGAGATTTTGAAAGTGAGACTTTTTCTTCCAGACAGGCTGAAAGTGGCGTTCTCAGCAGGTCTGTCTGACTCAGGATCAGTTGGACCGTTTGACGACGAGACGACTCTGATTTTCTCCAAAATCATCACCAACGTCGGCCGTGCCTACAACCAGTCTGCAGGTGAACACACAGCAGAGAGATTTGCTTCATTTTTCATGTTTTATTTTGTATTTTCTGAAGTTGCGGTGTGTTGAGCTTCAAAGCCACCATGATGGAAATATACAAAGAGACTGATGATGTGATGACTTTTCAGCTGAAACACTCGGATGTCTGACCTTAAGTGTTACCCTGCTCTGTGTCTGTCAGGTGTGTTCACAGCTCCTACCAGAGGACTTTACTTCTTCAGCTTCACAGCTGCAGATTACCTGAAAGGTTACATGGGTCTCTACCTGTACAGGAACAATCAGCCAATCATCTTTAACCTGGACTTGAACGACCATGGTGGCTACGCCTCCACGTCCAGCGGCGTGGCTCTGCAGCTGGAGGAAGGCGACAGAGTCCAGCTTTGTCTGCCGGCCAGCTACCGGCTCTACGACGACTCCCGAAACTTCAGCGTTTTCTCCGGCTTCCTGCTGTTCCCTCTCTAAAGGAACGCTCGCAGCTTCCTGTCAGCAGTGCTCCATCTCTCCACACTGGCACTGAGACAGGAGTTTTGTTTTGGTAGGGTGAGCAATGTAAATGTGTGTTTTACAACCAGGATGGACAAACATCTGAGGACAATAATGCTGTGAAGAACATCTGATGAATGTCTGTCAGAGATCTGAGTCTGAAACAGGACACTGAAGAAGAGGGCGTGGCCAACCTCTGACAGTGATCAGTGAGGACAGCCATGATGGGGGTGGAGCTTGTATTAGTTTTTTATCGCAAGTGTAAAAGTGTAGTGAAACCACTCACAGGCATCACGAGTCTCAAAGTCTCAAACTTTTATTAAATTTAGACAAAAAACATGAAAACTTTTCAACGTGAACTTTGACCTGTTTGTCTGTGAGAAAGTCAGTGTAACAACAAACTGTTAGAAAAGATCAGACCCCAAATTTACACCCAACAACCCCACAAAGTGTTCAATTATCAAATGAATGTCAGTGTTTCTGCTTCAGGTGACGAAGAGTCAGCCAGACATCCGACGAAGAAACTGTGACAGGAAATAAATACAAACTGTTCATCATGATGACGTTCTGCTGCAGAGAGTCTCACATTCAAGTAACTTCAAATAAAAGAACAATAAAGTTTGTTCAAATCAATCAGTGACATGACGTCTCATATTGCTGCTTGCTCCTTTAAAAAGTCTCTACAGTCTAACATTAACATTTCTTCAGTAATAATCAAAGATCAATAATCCAAATGATCCATTGGCTCATTCTGATTTCCTCCTAACAAAAGACGAAAACTTCAGGAAATGAAAAAACTTCAGCAGAAAAGTCTTAGAAAACAACTTGATAAAAACTTGAGAGGTCGTTTAAAAAACAGTCAAAAGATTCGACAAGTCCTTGATTTATGAGACCTTTGCATAAATTTAAAAGTCCAGAATCCAAAACAAAATGGCTTCAGATCCTTCATGTGGGAAGACGAGGAGGAGGAGGGAAATGCAAGGAGGTAAAGTGGACAATGAGGAAGATGATGAGGGTGAGAGAAGAGAAGAGCGAAGGAAAAGAAGATAATAAAGAAAAGAAATATGGAGTAACAAACAAAAAGGAGTGAAGGAGGTGGAGGGTGAAAGCAGGAGGCGGAGCTGATGGGAATGTTGAGAAGTTAAGAATGATGAAGAACAAGAGGACAAAGAGAAGAGGATGAAGACAATGAAGAGTACGAGTGTGTTCAGTCTACTCAGAGTTGTGTGTGTTGATCCTCCTGTGGACGGCCTGCAGCAGCAGCAGCGAGTACTCCTCCAGCAGAGCCGCCGTCTTCAGCTCCCCCAACCCCCCCAACCCCCCCTCCACTCCCAGCATGCTTGGCGCGCTGAGCGGCAAACAGTCAAGCTCTGCTCTCATGGCCTGGAAGGCCTCTGATAGGACGATGGCCATCTGACGCTGGTCAGGTGCCGAGTCATCAGAGGAGGAGCCGCTCACCTGGAGGAGAGTCAGGTACAGAGAGAGAGAGAGAGAGAGAGACAGGTGAGTGACGTGAGAACACGCCTCTGATGATGTCACTGATGAAGCTGAGAACTGTGTGACTGGGTCCACTCGTTTTGGAGCTCCTGGTACCCTCTCGTTTATATGACGGGCGGAGACTGGCGAGGGCGTCACTGTACCGCCGTAATCGAGAGCATAAATAGCCGCTGGCAGCTGATGGTATCACTTGTAACTGAACCTGTGTTGGACTCCACGTGCAGTCTTCGCAAAGCCGGCAGGTCCACTGTCGCCAGAAGTTGTCTGCCATCTTGGTATTGTAAACATATTGTTTGGTAATATGGAATTCTGTAACAAATTATAATATTCAATTTCTTCATGTAATAAATCAGCTCAGAGAACACAGAATAAATTCAGAAATCACTGAGACTACGTCAATAATGTTCTATGTCAACAGGTGAGGACAAACCCAACTTACACGTTTTAAAACCACCTCGATGCACAAACGACATGAAGCGTGAATATCCAGGTTGCTTTCTGTCCAAGGACATGGACTTTAAATGCTTCTTTTTATGCATCTGGTAATTGAACTGACTGCTTATCCGTTTGGTTGGTCATCTGGCTCCGCCATGTGCATCTTGTTTGTTTGTTTGCAACCACGTGCCTGCCGGTCGTTGCCGCTGGTTCTGAGCGGGCACGTCGGGAGCCTCCTGCCAGGAAGGCCCGGTTTAAGTCGAGTTCAAACTCCGCCCAGCCGCTATGTCACAGCCCTGCCAGCAGATGCAAAACAAGTGGACCCACTGAATCACAAGACAGACTCACCTTCCTGTACAGGTGTGTTGCTCTCTTGAAGCAGCTCTGCAGCTCATTGGTCAGAGCTCTGCAAGTCTCCACACTGATTGGCTGATCTGCACAGACAAGAGAGAAGCAGAGTATGAGGTCACACAAACAAACAACATGAAACAAGAATTTTAAAATTAAAGCAAAAATATTATAAACTCAGGTTATTTATGTTCTACCCTTCAACTCACAGTAGATTTGATCGCGACACGTGTATGTTCATGAATGCCAATCAATCATAAACTGACAGCGCGCTCCCGCTAGTCAGGAATTAGCACACATCTCTGCCTATGAATAGTTCATAAGCACCATATAAGGAGATGATGGTTACTATAGGCAGGTGCATCCCGCCATTCGAAGTATTTTTGGGTGAAGGGGAGTTGAGAAAAATATTCAGTTTTCTTGTGTTAGTTGTGGTGTGACAGGCTCAGGTAAATCACAGACCTGAAAGGAGGAAATGGATGCTGTTAACTCTGTGTCCTCTGCTGCGAAACCATCCAAGAAGTGAAACAAAAATGGCTCAATAGGAAAATGGATGCAAAGAAATGCATGAGGACACAATAAAACCTACAATAGCTGCCGGACGAGGCTACGGTTGAGCGCATTGTTGCTTCATGAGAGAGAGCTGCTCGCAATCAGGGATCATGTTATTATTCAACATGTCATTAAAACATGCATGTTGAGTCAATTTAAACACACTCACATTTTTCATTAACCTAATCTGACGCTTAAACCTGCTTATTGCCAACTAATTTAGGTTGTAGTTTTTTAATATTTTGTCAGGTATAAATGATGGGTTTCAAAGGAATTGTGAGCATAACAGAGCACAATATAAATGTTATTTCTAATAATGACAAGCTTTACGTGCCTTTTCTTATTTTCACAAACACTACGAGCGGTCAGGAGCACTGGTAGATTTTGTTAAAACCTACAAAAAAATACTGATGATTGCAGAAATACACGTAACTTTCTGTCTGCAAACACTTTACACACAAATCACTCTGCTCATGTTTCATTAATGAGAACCATTAAATACTGACAGCTGACTGGCTCCCCTTAGACACACACACACACGCACAGTTCCTGATATTTTGTTTTAAACATGGTAGTTTTAAACGACGCAGGACAAAGGGAGTGAGGAGGAGGAGAGAAAGAAAAGTAAAAAACAAAGAAACACTGACATGTTGAGAAGAGGTGACAAAAAAAAAAAAAGGAGGAGAGTGACACATCTCACCAATCAGTATGGAGGAAGAGGCAGAGCACTGATGGAGAGATGACAGGATGAAGGGATGAAGACTAGGAGGAGGAGGAGGAATAGAGTTCAAACCTGCGTCATCTGTCTGCTCTGCAGGAGCCTGAGGCTCCTCCTCCTGCCGGGGGAGAGTCAAGGGGGAGACAGAGAATGGAGGAGGCCTCAATGAGGAAGACTGGGAGGATGATGATGATGAGAAGGAGGTGAGGGAGGGTTTGTCGGGAAGTGGCCTGCTGCTGCCGGGAATCCGAGCCTGAAGACCTCGAGGAGGAGGGGCTGACTGGTTACCATGGTTACCTGAAGACAAGGAGGAGGAGGTGATGACAACAGGGACAACAGCAGCATGAGGGGGCGTGGCCAAAGCAGTGTTGGAGGGCACCACGGCGACGAGAGGATGCGACATCTCTGTGACCTGAGAGGAGGAGGAGGTGGCCACTGCTGCTGCTGCTGATGTCACTGAGGCGTCCTCGCTGGGTTCAGAGATGTTGAGGCCGTCACCCATGGAAACGGAGCGTGACATCTTGGCCATGGAGCTGGCAGTGGGGCTCATGTAGGAGCGTTGCGCCGACAGAGAGGAGGAGGAGGGGGAGGGCGAGGAGAACTTCCTTGGGGTGGTGACAGCAGACGAAGCAGCGGCTGCAGTCTCCTGCTGGGGGGACCTGGGAGAGGAAGGGCTGGGTCTCTGAGGGGGCTGGGCTATTGATGGGGGACGCCTGGGGGAGGAAGGGAGGGTGGTTGGTCGCTGTGGGGGGAGCAGCAGCTGGGGGGAGGTCTCTCGGGACGGACGAGAGATTGACTGGGAGAGAGAGGAATCACCTAAAGAAGAAAGAGAGGTCGTCAGCGTCAGGTGTTGAGAGATGTGGTCCATGGTCACCTGAAGGCATCAGACTCACCTGGTTCGCTCAGCAGGCTCTGCACCGACTGAGTCTTACGAAGTCCAGATGAGGAGTTCAGATGCGAGGCTGCAGCTCGAGCTGTTGGACCCACGTTCCTCCTGGACTCAGCAGTGCTCTGGACCTTCTTCTTCAGTGGGGAGGGTCGGTGGGCCTGCTGAGCAGAGGAGGTGCCCTCCTCCTCCACCCAGCTCTGCTGCTGATCCGCACTCTGCTGGTTCTGGTTCCCAGCTGGGGGAGGCTGTGTTTGGTCCTGGTTGGTCCTGTTCTGAGACTGTACCTGGTCCTGGAATGTAGGGTTCCGGCCCTGGTTCTGTTTCTGAGTTAAGTTTAAGTCCTGGTTCCATGAAACCCGCCTATCCTGGCTTCGGCTCTGGTTCTGCTCCATCAGGGGACGCACCTCTGAGACCAGAGGGCGGGGCTTCACCTCCCCGCCTCCGCCTCCTTCTGCAGTGGTCCAAGATGGGAGAGAAAGCCCAGTCCGACTGAGGAGAAGAAAGAACAAGAGACAGAAAACAGTCATTTTGGATCTGAACCAGGACTCATGTTGAATAAGCAGCTGTGTGATTGGCTGTTTACCTTCCAGCTGAGTTCTGGGAGAGGAACCTGGAGGAGATGCTGAGACTCTCACTGGAGCTGTGAGACGCTCTGCTGGGACTTCCTGTCAACACAGTTTACATGTGGCCATGTTTTTCTTGTGTTTTTTTAATGTTTATGTTTATTTTTATTTAACAAGGGACAGTGCACATTAACGTGATGACTTAAAGGTTGATTATGTAGAATGGGGCAGAATACCGCCATCTAGTGTGTCTAGGTCATAGCCGCAACAACAAAAAATAATTTCAGCAGTCCAGTTGCCAGTTTCGTTGCAGAGTGTGTCAAGCCATCAGCCTGCACCATGTCAAGCGATGAATCATACAGGGTAACGACCATGGATGTATTATAAGAACTGGATACCGGACCGGAAAATGGCTGTCGTTCATTTCAATGGGAGTTGCTCGCCTGGCGCATGCGCTGAAAAAGTTCAGAACTTCTGCGTTTTCTTCCGCGGTATGCGGCCCATAGAGACTGCGCAGTAGAGTCACCCCCCATGATGCTCTGGGGCCTCCCATCATGCCCCGGGGCGAAGAGAACGTGCAAATCGCGAAAAAACTCACCTTTGAGTCGTTTAATTCACTT
>JAQFJB010000007.1:450572-461687 GCA_029874875.1 Naso minor
CATCAGATAAACTTTCCAACAACTCTAAACGGTCCTGTGTGCTTGTTGTGACTTGTTTATTTACCACGTTATGTTATCTTTAGACTCAGATTAGCACTTCCTGTCATTGAGAATCAAATATGTTCCAAAAGTAAAACGCAGGGCACATGCACAAAACACCAGATGTGCTTGTAAGTAGGTCAGAAAAACATACTGTCTGTTAAAGAGGACATATTATGCAAATTTTTGGGTCTTGGATTGTGATTTTTGTCACTTGTGAAGCGGCTACACACAGCTGACCGAACAGTTAAGTGTGTAGATGTTCAGAAAACTGTGATTCCACCCTCTCCTTCAATTTTCTGCATTCTCTCAAAGCATTCTGTGTCAGTAACTCCCCCTCTCTCCCCTCCATCCGCTGCACTCACAACCCCTTTTGTTCAATCACTGACAAGAAATAAACACAGCTGTGACTGATAAAATGTTACTTGCAGCTCACGCTTCTCACTCTTCAACAGGACAAAACAATGCGCCGTCCTTTAGCAGCAGCGTAGCTGGAATAGAAACACACATATAAACACACACAGTTCAAGATAACTGTGGGATAATGAGGATGATGATGTTTTCCAGGCCCGCTTCCTGCTCTCCAAAGTGAACCCCTCCCAAACCCACAACAACATGTACAGCTGGGGTCAGGTGAGACTTGACCTTTGACCTTTAGAGTTAGACTCATCAGTTTCAGGTGGATATAAAACCTGTGGTAACTTCTCAAACCCTTTGCAGGAGTCTGGAGCTCCCATCCTGACTGACGACGTCAGTCTGCAGGTGTTCATGGATCACCTGAAGAAACTTGCTGTCTCCAGCGCCGCCTGACCTCACCTGTTGCCTCATCTGTCGCCGACATGTTTGTTCTTTTATATTGCTTTTGCTGCCTAAGTCCTCATGTCAACCAGCCGATAAACACAGTCACCTGTCCACCTTCTAGCCGATCAGCAGCAGGTGCAGATCAATGACAGCCAATAGTGATGCATGTTAACACAAAGTGTTAAGTTTAAGCCCTGAGTGTAGACTGACAGGTGCTGTTGTTTCCGGACATGTTTGCATCTGCAGTCTCTGAAAGTGTTTGAATAAAATGTGAGAAGCAAAGCACACATATTGGTTCAACTTTGACTTTAAAGGGGCAGGTCACATGTTTCAGTCTATTTATGACCTCACAGACAGTATACCTTACATCACAAGCTCATCTGTAGTTTTTATTGTCGTCATGCAGTAACTCCGCCCAACAGGGACAGGGTAGCATTCTGATTGGTGCAAGTCATCGAATCATGGAATCCACAGATTGTTTCAGTTTTTCGTGTTTCTGCTGTTTGCAGCATGCACTGAGAGGCTCATCATCTGTCACATTGATGCATCAAGTCTGTTTTTTCCCTCTGAAGTCACTGCAGACGTTTCCGTGCAGTGAGGAGGTTCAGAGTTTTCCCGTAGATTTTAATTCTTTATGGAAAACAAAAGCTTCCTGGAAGGAAATCTGGAACGGCAGTTTGATGTCAGAGCTGAATCTTGTGAACGCTGCGGTCTGCTCCTTTAGAGGTTGAACATGTGAGTGGAACAGCTGATCTCTGGTCTGCTGCTGATTCTCTGATTCATCCAACTGTTGCACCATTTTTGAATAATATTGGAAAGTAGCAAAAGAACTTAAAAAGTGTATTAAAAAAAAGAAAACAAAAGCAGTTGATTATGGAGTCATAGTGTTAGTTGTGTGTGATTGTGTCTCAGTCAGCTGTGAATGACATGTTGACTGATCGCACCATCACATCATCTGTTTACAAGCAAGTTGGACTCATTTTAAATCAACACAACGGTGAAACTTTGTCTTTCAGCCGTTTGATGTGAAACATGTTGGATGATAAGTTTGCTCTGTCTGTCTCTCTCTTGCTGTCGGATGTTGATCTTCTCTTTAAGCCATTGAACACTAAGAGTCAAGAGAAAATAAGTTTTCATTGACTCGCTCATGTTTCTAATAAAACTCTGCTGTGGAGAATGTCTCTGTTTCTGTCCTTCCATCACAACTCTCCTGTCAGAAACGAGGACAAACACTCTGTGTAGTCGCACTGTGTTGTCTTGTTTTCAGAACATATTTTATCCAAAAACGTCTCTCTGACCCTGATGAAACCGTTTGTTTATGAGAGCTGACTGAAACGGCACTTTTTGAAGAAAAAACTAGATCACTTTTTTTTTTTTAATGACACAAGTGTGCAAGAAATCCAGCAGAGGGCAGCAGACCTCTGACTGCCACCTCAGCTGCCTTCACTGTCACTCCTGTTGTCTGGACGAGGCCACAGCCCTTCTCCCTGATTCTGTTGCCATAGTGACGGCCCTCCTCTCTCCCTGCTGACTCTGCTGCCAGGGTGATGAACAAACAGGAATATAAACAGAAACCTGCCCCGACGTTTGTTCACCGTTTCCGAGGTGATGCTCCTCTCTGAGAATGACATCTGTGGCAACCCAGTCTGCTCATCAGCTGACCCCTGTGGGGTTGGAGCTGCATTTTGAGTGTCTACTGTTTGTAAACAGGTCATTTTCTCTTTTGAGCTTCACCTCAAGTCACATGATCACTAATCTGAACTGTTAATCAGCAGGTGTGTGAGAGACTTCACCTAAACCCTCCAATCAGCTGATTTGCAGTCAGTCAAAGCAGGTGAAATTTTTGATGACATGTTTGACTTCACCTTGAAAGCCGAGCACACTGTCAGTTCACCTGCAGGTGAATAAGTGACACCACAGAAGAAGAGCATATTTTTTAAGGGATCTTGAATGGCTTCAGATGTGATTCCTCACAAACAGGCTCATCTTTGCTTTAAGTGTGTCTGAAGTTTCCAACGTTAGTTATTATTCATTCATTCTTTCATTATCTGTAACCGCTCGTCCTTTGCAGGGTCCCAGGGGGCTGCAGCCAATCCCAGCTGACACTGGGCGAGGGTGGGTTCCCCCTGGACAAGTCACCAGTTCATCACAGGGCTGACATATAGAGACATACGACCATTCACACTCACATTCACACCTACGGCCAATTTAGAATCACCAGTTAACCTGCATGTGTATGGACTGTGGGAGGAAGCCGGAGAACCCGCAGAGAACCCATGCAGACACGGAGAGAACATGCAAACTCCACCCAGAAAGGGTATCAAACCCAGGACCCTCTTGCTGTGAGGAGGCAACAGTACTAACCACTAAGCCACCATGCTGCCCAATAATAAGTGTTGGTATACTGGAATTGAAGTTGAATAACAAGCTGTCTGACAGTGATCCTGGCGTTTTAAGATCTGGATGGTGGGATTAAAATTACAACGAGAAGTTTGGTTCATAAGAAAAGAGTTAAACCTTTTAAGATCACAGCAGTTTGTTCACTTTCCCACCACAGAGAAACATCTGTGACTGTTTCTGCAGCCACACGGCCAGATAGATGCCCTGCAGAGACACTTGCCTCTTTTCACATTCATACCTTCCTCAGCCACGCTGCATCGCTGGTATCGACTCGCAGGCCGACACTTCACCTTCACACCTGCTTGAATCTTGGCCTTATTGTCAACAGTGAGTCTCTTCAGACACTGAACGAGTTCAGGGTGATTTTGCCTGAAGTTTGGATTATAAAAATAATGATAGGTGCCACTGTCCTTGCTGGGCTGAGGGTTGTCTCTAATCACTGGATCAGCTTTTCTGAATCCATACAGATTGAGCTGACGAACAAAGCTTGAGAAGTTGGTCGTTTTAAAGGAGTCCGAGTTGTGTGGGTTGATGTCGCTTGAGGACAGTAACTGTCTCTCCAAGAGAAGTTGATCAATGATGATGGCCTCGCCGTGGCGGTCCCAACAGATGGCTTCATTCGTCGGGTTGTTCACCAAACGCCACAGTTTGGCAGGAAAGTTATACAGGTTGATGCTATCAGGGAGTGAGCTTCCACCAACATCCATGCTTTTAACTGTAGTTTTGGAAACAGAGGTAACATTCATGAACTCAAGGCTTACTGTCAAAAGTCAGCCAGCTAGCTAGAGAGTAGCTGACCACAACACCCTTACTACTACTTATAAAGTAATGAACAAGCTAGCTTATAGCAGATCTTGAGCACCATCAAACTGTTTTCTATTGGTAAAAATATCAAATATTTTCAGTCAATAATAAAACTGTGAACCTCCATGTCTTAGATATAAATTTATTTGCAGTTGTACCCAAACAAGACCTGAAAACGCTAACATTTCATGTTTCTGGTACTATTGTAGCATTAGCTAGCATTCGCCGATGTTCTTATTAAAACCTCTCCATGTTTAAAAATAAAAGTTAACACAGTTGATCAATCAATCAATCAATTACTGTTAGTTAACGATAATGTTAATGTTAGTTAAGGTTACACAATATCCTCTTAATATTTTCTTGCCTATTGTGGGTCTTGCTACATGTCAACCACAGTCCAGGGGTGTCAAACCTAATGGAATGACTTTGCAACTTTGTACTGCTATTTCTGCTTTGTCCACTAGGGGTGTCACTGGGTCTAAACTGTTTCATTTGAGCCACAATCTCAATCACCTTTAGTTTGGCAGCCTTCGTACTGACAGAGACATCACCTATGGCCTGGTCGCATATGCACTCCTTTGATTTATGACAGGAAGCTAGATCAGTTGTGGAGCAAAAGGGGAAATCAGTGGCAGAACCACAGAACCACAGCCATCCTGTGGCAGAACCACAGGATGGCTGCAGGAATCTGGATCAGAATGATGTAACAGATCACTTTAAGATTCTAGAGAAAATGATTCAAAGTACTGTGAAACCGTTTCAGTTGAAGCTGATTTTGTAGAAGCTGTCAAACTGATAGTGCTCGTTTCTTCCACACCTTGAAAATGATTACGCAAGTGATGCTGACTTGCATCAGTACAAAGACAATTTTATGGGATGTCTACAGTAGTTTCAGCAATGGCTTGAGGTCTTTGGTGAACCAAAGACAACATTCAAATCGCTCGCTCAAGGATTTTAAACTGCCTGTAGCCATCCAACATGAGATAATTAACTAAATGTAACTGAAACTGCACTTGCTTCTTCAGGCATCTCATGCTCTTCATCATCTCCTTTACTAAAGAAGATTTCTTTAATAGTGATGTTTTCAGACTATACTTGTGTACAGGTTATCACACAATGGTTTTACTGCTCTGGCACACTTGAGACCAAATTGGGCTGTACTGGCCCACAAACTAAAACAAGTTTGACACCCCGATACACGGCATTTTAATCAGACAGACTTGGATTTAGTGGAAGATGGATGATGAGCGTTTTCTCAGTAGATGAGCTAAGCCAACAGTTTTTCCCTTGCTTTCTGAGTTTATGCTAAAGTAGGCTAAAGAAACCCAGGACACACAGAGATTAAACAGATATCCCTTTTCTTATTTTTCCATTTCAAATGTATAAGACAATTAATGTTTAAGATTGCGGGACTACAATAACCTAATAATTGTACTGTTACCATTCTCAGGTGCGTTGGTGGTTTGTTGTAGGTGACCTTCAGGTGCTGTCTGCGGCTGTGCGACAGTTTCCTCAGGCGAGTCCACAACATGAAGCTTCAGGGCCTCCTGAAATGCGTGTGTTTTTGCTTTAGTTTTCCATAAACAAGTTATACTGCATTAAGCACTAGTGTAACAAAACTACTACTGGTCTGAAATTCTGCTGGTGTCACCTCGAGACTCAAATATCCTTACACCTCACATCAGGAGAATCTCATGCCCTTTTTGGAAGGTGAAAATGATTCTAAGTCTTAGCTTATTAGCATTGGAGCACTCTCATTTCAATAAAGTCCAAACATGAACCAATTTCTCAGCAGATCTTGACCAACATCAAAGGAGGCAAACCAAAAACATAAATGAAATGCAGCATTTAATTTCCTTAGCAATCCTGAAATATAGTTATGGGCTAAAACAAGTTTCATGACATAATTTACTTTTTAATATGAGTACGAAACGGCCAATTCTGGGAGTAAAACATGTCAATATCTGTTTCCATGTAAGGACTTGAAGTCTTTCTTAGGTAGCAGTGTCCACATCCTTCTGTAAAACACACACACATGACAGCCCACACATTTTGCTTAGCCCCACCCTCTTCCAATTTAAGCACCACCCATTCAAAGTCGAAAAACACTTACTTGTAATGGTATAGTAGTAACAGTGACTACTGGGAAGTTAATTTCCTCAGGCACAGTTTTCAGATATTTAAACCTAATTATTTTTATTTTGTGCTACCCTTTACTCCATGTCAGAGGCAAATATCGTACTTTTTTCTGACTACATTTGTCTGAAAGGCGTTTTTTTTCTAGATTAAGACCTTACAAATAAAACCTAAAATAAATTTGGATTTTTTTTTAGATGCATTACAACAGCTGCCCATACTCTGAGAGACAAAAATTTGGATTTTGCATTCCTATTCTTTCTATATTCAAGTTAACTCTATTTTAAAACCAGAAAAGGGAGCAATTTTAATATATTTCAGTTTACCTTAGATGTAAAGGAGATAAATAACTGCTCGTCCACTTCCTCCAGGTTAGGTTGCATGCAAGTGTAAGTGGAGAAATCCCGATCCATATCAGTCTTTGCATGCTTTTGGCGGAAGGACTTCTTTTTGCGCTTCTGGGGTTTTTTGCCTGGGACTGGTTGAACTTGCTGAGAGACTTCATGTGCATTTGCTTCAACTGTACTTGGAGGCAGGCAGGGACCAGCCACAACTTCTGTATTTGAAAAGTCCACCCCCATCCCAAGGTCATCTTCAGTGGAGAAAAACTGCACAAGGTCAGTAAGTGAAGGCGTGGGTGACAATCCATCTCCGTCTAATGAAGCAAAGGTTGGAGACAGCGGCAGCTGAAGCACAAGTGGAGAAAGTTCTGCAGGAAAGGGCAATGACTGTTCGTTTTCTTGAAATGATGTACCAGGATCCTGGGAAGCTGTAGATGTGGAGTTGTCAAAAGTCTGTGGTTCAGTTTGGGCAGGAGCCTGGGAGTTCAACAAAGATGCCGTAACAGACAAGAGAGGAAGGGTGGGTGTTGTGGGATGAAATGATGTGAATGACGGCTCTATGTATGGCTGAGGTGGAGGTAATACTGTATGCCATTTAAACACAGATGCGGCAGAGTTTTCTCTATGTGGTAACTCTTCAGGAGGCATTGCTTTTGGACTTGATTCGGAAGAAGTGCAGCTGAGTTGCAAAGCTAAGGATGTGGGCAGGGAAGGTAAAGGTTCTGGAGAACTTGGCGGTGACAAAGGCTCAAAGCTAAAAGACGAACATTCTGGGTCAGGTACCAAAGAATCAGATCTCATAGAGGTTAAGTCTGAAGGTAGCGTGGAAGACTCAGTGATGGTTGGTGTTTGTGAAAAGTTCAGGGCAGGTAACACTGTGTCAAGAGCTGTTGACATAATGGGCGACAGAGAAGAGGTAGCAAGAGTTGAGGAAATGAGGGATTTAGTTAACCCGATAGTACAAAATGAGTGATCTGAACTGGGTAACACTGGTGTACCATCTGGCACTGCTGGCTCTGGGTCTTTGCTTTCAGCAGCTGAAATGGAGGCCAAGAAGTCATCAGTTCTTGGTCCCTTTGAGTCTGTAGTGGCAACAGCATTTATATATGATGGACTGGAAGGTTGATTGGCAGTTTTGACTGCTTGTCCATTGATATTACAAACCATTTCATCTGAATAAAGATGTGCGACAGCAGGTACAGAGGTATGACTATCGGATTTTGTGGCATTATCAGTGGAGTCACTTGAGTAACCAGTCGCACTGCAAGCACG
The DNA here is from genome assembly GCA_029874875.1 of Naso minor. Classification (NCBI taxonomy): domain Eukaryota; kingdom Metazoa; phylum Chordata; class Actinopteri; order Acanthuriformes; family Acanthuridae; genus Naso; species Naso minor. Next base: position 458,366 of record JAQFJB010000007.1, read on the forward strand.
ATCAGAGGGTAGACATTCAGATGCTGTAGAAGAACTCTGTGCTTCAGATCGAGAGCCAGATGGGAGAACTGGAGAAGGTGAGTCCAACTTGCCCTTGGCCTTTCTGGATTTTGAATGCTGCTTCAGAAAAAGAGCCAAGGCTGGCAGAGGCAGAGGCGCCGGCCGTTTATGCTGCTTTACATTTGCCTCTGATTGCACCTCAAGCTTACTTTGGTTGTCTAAGTCCACAGAGTTCTTGAACACTGCTGGGGCAGCAACATTATTGACCTCAGAACAGTTTGTCCTAATATTGCCCTTGTAATTCAATGACTTCACAAGGTCCTTGTTCTCCTTGACTTTCCTCTTGGTTACAACAGCTTTACCTTTCTCTGCAGGTGATGTTTCCCTATGTGTTTTGAGAGACATACTCTCCCTTTTCGAAATATGTTGTCCGTTGCTTTTCAAAGCTGTGGTTTTAGTGTTTTTTCGCTCACATCCTTGAGAGATGCTGCTATTTGTGCCCAGCTGCTCCAAATTGCATCTTTGAAGTGAAACATGAGCCTCTCGAATAAGTTCAGAAAATAACTTCTGAGCCGGACGTGAATTGCTGCAGAAGGAAATCAAACATGACATTAGCAAGACCAATACTACAGAACATGTCACTGAAGTCATGATATACTGTAAAACAAACTATGGCATACTATCTCCTTACTTCACAACAAACAATTCAATAGGTTATAAATTCAACAAATCTGTAGATGTCAGCATTGACAGATACAGCTACTTAACTAAGGATACGGAAAGTCATCCATGATAGTGCTAAGTAGAATCCTATGGATACTGGGCAAAGTACTAATCAAAACCAATCTTAAAGCAAAAACACAAGGTGTAAACTGAGTAAAATAACTAAGATATATGAAGCCACCTTTCTTGAAGACAAAAGGAAGCACAGGAGATGAAATATCAAAGGAAAAAACACCATTAAGTTATCAGGTTCATAGTCACCAGATTTTAATATATTCCAAGGGACAGAAAGGCAATCTTCATTCTTGTACTCTTGCAATAACCTGGTTTTCAAGAGAGTATACAAATTTGAGGAGCATGCTTTCATCAGTCAAAGTGGAACTCTTACCAAGAACTTGCATCAGTGCCCTTGGCAGCTAGCCCATCTTTGTTTGTAGTGTGATTTGTCTGGAGGTCACCTGACACTGGAGGCTTGGAGTCAAGTGGTTTTGAGCTTCTAGGTTTATGGTTTGCAAGCAAAGACTTCAAACTCTTTTTCAAAGGAAGCTGCTCAGTGGTTCTTGTGCCTTCATATTTGCGTGAGTCTTTGCCAGAGTTCCGTTTTACTTTTATGCCCAACGCACCTGAGCCATCCTCCTTTAGTCCTTTAGCAAATGGGTTGTAGTCAACTTTAAGCTGAGCAAACTGTGAGTTCTGGTAAGCAGTGACTGCAATAAACTCAGTCTGGGGGAAAGTGAATGTGACAACACTGGGATCATTTAGTTTTATGTCTTTAACAGCTTTATCAGTTTGGACCACATGCAGTCGTGGCAAGTAGCGGTGCATTGGATGCAGGATGGTGTTCCCCTCTTGGTTGGTGATGTCATTGGTGAGCTTAAGTTTGTAAAAGGACACTGGATTCTGCATCCAGTGCTGACCAGTTGATGGGGACTCTGGATGAGCAAATGGTTGACTCTTAAGATGATGCTCTGCATTTCCAGCAACCTGCCAGCTCTTGCCAGTCCACTTGTAGCGATTGCTGTCTAAAGGTTGAATGTCCATGATCAAAGAGTACTTCGAGGATAACTGCAATCCAGAGATTCGAAAGCGGCAGTATGGAAACATCCTGCTGCCTTGTTTAGTCAGAATCATCTCTGTTTTGCATCTGAAAAACTCATTCCACATGCTGTTGTTGTCCAGTGTTACTCTGATGCCTTTGCAGATGCTATCAGGAGACAAGCTGTCTGAAATGAGGTTTAAACTGGCAGAAAGTTTCATAGAAGGATGTCCACCAGATGTCCTAATGGTTTCCTTTGATGGGTACATGTTGGGTTTACCCATCACATGTACCTCTTTACTGGTTACTCGGGTGCTTTCCATTACGTCCTTGCTTGCCTTGCTTGGTTGTGGTATAACAAAGCATGCAGATGAATGGTCCCCTGCAGGTGTTGCTGCAGGGGTAGCTGGCCCTTCCTGATGGAGCACCATTCCTCTTTGCTTCTTTGTAGAAGCCATGAACAGGTCCCAAACATCTAAAAGGCAGGAGGACCTCACTTTTTATACATCTGTTTGATTGTTTAGGACAGCATCCTGAAAAACAAAATAGATAAACTTTCAGTTAAGTAAATTTAGTTTATATAGCACCAAATCACAACAAAGTTGTCTCAAGATGCTTTACATATGGAGCAGGTCCAGACCACACTCTATAATTAAAATAAAGTTTTTGTAACAGTTATTAACATTTTGACATTACAGATGTCGAAAAAACTGACGCATGGGTAATCTTATTCATTGTTCATTAAGCTTATTCTGGTAGCAGGCCTTGTCAACACAGAACTACAGGAGGCTCCAAGATAAATGCACCACAACATAGACTATAGACAGAGTGCATTTAAGCCCCGCCCACACCGGAGGGGAAAACAATCAAAGGCTCTCCACTGACTCTGTATTGTGTGAAGGTGCCTCTTGTCACTCTCCGTGCACCAGCAAACAACAAAAAAAAATACCCAAGAGCTGCTGTGTGGTAGGGTGGACTACTAACAGGTTAAAGAACCCAGAACTAAGTTTTTATAAGCTGCCGAACAGAAAAACCTTTAAGAAGAGAAAAGTGGATACAGGCAATAAGACGCGAGGCGCCATCATCAGGAAAAATGGAAAAACTGTGGGATCCTGACACAAAGTATGCGAGACGTGTGTAGCAAGCATTTTGTTACTGTTAAGTCAAATATCTAGTGTAAATATATATATTAGTCTATCTATAACATCCTGAAGGCACAAATGTCCTGACGTCCAGACTTTGAATCAGACATGGCTGTCAAAACAGAGCTGTGTGTGAAAACACTGCGCTCTTACAACATGACTTTATACACCACAGGATTATTTTATGAACACAGACACGACATGGTTCAGTTTTTCAACGTTTCTTGGACTTCCACAAGAGATACAGAGCAGAAATTATGATTACGCTGGCTGTAGTTTATGACAAGAAATGGCAAGCCTCCTGATGCTAACATTACTAGCTAACTTTAACGTCCCATCTGTGGTTGTTTGTAACTTAAAAGACCAGCGGGTGGTTTTATGAACTCGTGTACTATGTCACGTTAAGTTTTCCAGCCTGTCC
>JAQFJB010000007.1:1289669-1301165 GCA_029874875.1 Naso minor
ATGCAAATAAATAACACTCATAATGAGCGGACAGAGCTGAAATGAGTCTGTAACCACGACTATGCAAAAACACAAAAAAGAGCAAGAACATGTCATGATTTTTCTTTCTTTCTTTCTTTTTTTCTTATTTCTTTTTTTGGGATAACCAGCATTTAGGAGCATAACAGCCATCCACTATAACAAAGCAAAAGCTAAAAGAAGCCCTGCATTATTAACACAATATCATTATTATCATATGTGTGTTATAAACACAATATTATTTCATTTTTTAATTCTTACTGTTTTCACAGGTGTGGTTCCAAAACAGAAGAGCCAGAAGTATCAAGACTGGGAGGCTCCCCAAGTCGTCTAAGCCCGTCCTGGGAGGGAGAGCGGTTGTTGATCCCTCTGCGGGTCCTGTGAGCTCCGCTTTCCTCACCTCCACCACTCTGGCAGACATTTTCAGGCCGGAGCAGAACCACTCCTGTGAGGACGTCTCACAGATGTACTCTGACTGGATCCAAATCTACAGCAACCCCGTATCATCGCCTCCATCTTCCTCGTCTCTCCAGCAGCAGCTCACACCGGGCTCCTGCAAACCTTCAGAGTCTCGTCTCTGGGAGGACGAGCAGCACCACCAGCGGCAGCACCTGGGACCGGCGCTCCCCGGTTTCCTTCCTTGTTCTTTTCCTCAGCCCATCACGAGGCAGCCTCACCACTCCACCTCCAACCGCTCCTACCAGACCTTCAGGAACTTCAAACCTCAGACCATGGCTGCATCTGGGGCTCATCAGGCTGTGTACGGAGGCAGCGTCGCAGGTCACACCTCTGTTGACCAGGTAGTCCCTTCCCACCCTCAGTCGGTGTACTGGGAGGTAACTCAAGGACAAGGACACCACCACCATCACCACCCACAAATGGGACCACAGACCTCCATGGGCTACATCTCAGACCTGATCTACAACGCTGCTATTGTCACCAACTTTCTGGAATTCTGATCAGATCTTTCTGTTTCTGTTAGTATTTCCCTTTACTGCGCCTCCAGACTCTAAATCTGTTTTTGTACCAGAGCTGATCGTCCCTCGAAACCTCAACACCTATACTAGAGTTGTTTTCAGCATCGTGTTGGTTTGTTCTTGTTTCAGTAAGTTTCAGCCATGTGTTAAATGTGTTAGGTTTGGTGTGAATCGTTTCTTTCTAGTTCAGTTTACAGTTTCTTTGGCTCATTTTTTTGTACAGCAGAGTTTCAGAGTCACATGCACAATCCTCAAAATACAGACACCTCATGTGAGCATGAGTGTCACTGAGCATACACACCTCCGAACTCCACGTTAAAATACGTGATCAGAATAATAACCCAAACTGTAAACATGTGGCAGTGATGGACAGACAAAAAAGGGACTGAATGCAGTTTCAGTTGAGTGTCCGTTGTGTAAATACTGGTTTCATGATATTCAGCATTACTGTGGCTTTCTGACATTGTTAGAATTTAGAGCATTGGCGGATTCCGGATGCTTGAGGGGCAGGGGTGAAAACAACAAAAAGGGCACCAATTGTATGCAGGCGGACACTGGAAAGTTGTCGTACATTTGTAGTAGGGATGTCAAAGATTTGTTTTTTAATCGCAATTTATCGCAGAATTTCAATAGTTAATCGTGATTAATCTAATATTTTATGGCATGTTGAAAATTCTATTAGTTTGCATTTAACAACAGTTTTTAAGTCCATAATGTAAAGTGGTTCTTGCCAGTGTAATTTGGTTGGGAATCAAATGTCAAGTGGAGCACATCTCTTGCATTAAGTCTGATTCAGTAGCAAGGAAGAGACGGGCCTGCCCACCGCTAATTAGCTTAGCTCAAACACTGGTAGTCAATGGGAAGTGCTAGCCTGCCTCTGCCTAAAGTCATCAGTTGAACTTTCCAACAACTCTAAACAGTCCTGTGTGCTTGTTGTGACTTGTTTTATTTTTTTTTACCACATTATGTAATTTTTGTTCCAGATTAACATTTTATGTAGTTTTACTTAATTTTTTAACAGACATGTAATTTTGTTGAATTACTGACAAGCACATCTGCAGTGGTTTGCACATGTGCCCCGAAGTTTATTTCCAGTACATATTTGTTTCTAAAATGACAAAGTGCTAATTTAAGTCTAAAAATATCATAACATGGTAAATAAACAAGTCACAACAAGCACATAGGACAGTTTAGAATTGCTGGAAAGTTTATCTGTTTATCTGTATTTATCTTCTTGTCTGGAACACTGGACGGAGGCAAATAACAAAGAGCTAAAAAGTTGGTAAACTGCTTTTGATAACATTTATTAAAATACGTGATGTTTCTATAACTTCTCTAGTTGTTTAATTCCTGCAATGTTTTGCAAGCAATAATTTTGCTTTTGAAATGTAGCTTAGCGAAAGTTCAGTCAGGGAGACTGTTTCTTTGTGCACGTCTTCCTCTTCATAAAGGTTTTCCGCTGTGTCTCACACCACACCTATTCAATCTTGTTTCTATCTAATTACAACCTGACATGCTCTACTGTAGCCAATCACCTGCTAGCTGTCAAACATTAAAAATGTTTTCTATCCCGGCTGTCATTCAGTCATTTCAGCATCATATGGCTTTTGTGACCCACCTTTACCCCCTCACCACCTTAACCATGGAGCACTGGCCATCTTCAATCAAACCCAGGGAGCAGTTCTCCCTAATGATCTGGCTCCAACATTGAGCTCCCTCTCAGCACCACCACCAGTCTCTAGGCTCTACGGGGAAGTTTCCTTCATGTTGGAATCACCCAGTTCGTAAGAACGTTTCTCATGGTGACCTGCATCCTGCCAGGGCCTAAGTGTCAAAGTCTACTTTCTCAGGTTTTCTGATCTTGTTCTTTTCATTTGTTTAACAGTCTCCTGATTGAAATGTATTTATTTCCTAAAGGAAGGTCCAACAATTGCTGTGCTTTTTCAAAATAAAGCAATGAGTGTCGTCCTTACTGCGAACACGGTTTAATACAAGCTGTGCAATGTGAATGTAGAAGTCTAAGTACTGTCCACAGCATGAACAAGATGTGTGTGTGTGTGTGTGTGTGTGTGCCTGTGTGTGTGTGGTATATGGATTCCACATTATGTTTAGTGATGCAACAATTTAAAAAACAACGGGAAATGTTCAAAGGAAAGCAAAGCCAATCAAAGTTTTACTGTATAAAGTGTGAGTGTATTTGTGTGCGTAAGTGTGTCTGTGGTTGTGTGCGCGCGTGCTAAATTATGCAGCTGTCGATGACAGCATGGTTGAATCTGCACACAAATCCTGCATCCAAATGCATTTAGAACCGTATTTCAAAATATGTGTTCAGATAAAGTGAACCTTCAGCCTTTAAAATTTCCTACCTGTAAAATGTGGCTGCCCAGGTGAGGCTCGAAGATCTCCGAGGCAACGGCACTGGGACTCCTCCTTCGTTGGGCACCAATAGCTAAACACACACACACACACACACACAAACACACGCACAAGGAGAAAGAGAGAGCACAGGACAGGACAGAAGAAGAACGGTGAGACTCGGACACATTGATACGAGCAAAGCTCTCTTTCTCACACACACACACACACAAATGCACACACACACAGGTACTCACACACACACACACACTCACATTTATACAGCCTAGCGTGACAAACACACATGGCACAGGACAAGAGGAACCAGTGAGGTCAGCTCTGCAGAACAGTGTGGAACAGTGCCATACGTTAGCATTGTTAGCCCCCCTCATTAAACCAACAGGAAACATTAGCTTCATGCTAATACGGTTTAAACTGGCTATTGAGTTACACGAGGAGATAATAATGCTAACACATTTAAAAGTGAAGTCACTCATCAAAATCTAAGGAAAACTTTTACACTTGAAAATTACAAGAAAAATCATCTACAACAAATGCATTTTCATGCAGAGAAAGTGTGTGTATTTCAAGTGTGTATGAAAACTCATTGAGCTTTATAAAGGAAGGAGACAACAATGTGAGATAACTGCTTTGTTCTGGTCACCCATCCTAAAGCCAAATAACCGATGGAGAGACGATGACAGAGTAGCTAAAGAAAAACTCTCATGTGCGTCTGAGCTCAGGAAACCAAAGAGCATCTCTCTCTCCTTTGTTTCTCAGTATCCCTTTTATTATTCTCATCTTTCTATCCATCAATGTTCATCTCTGGAGAGGGAAAGAGAGAAATGGTTTATAGCTTTCTAAAATTTCTCGCTGAGGGCAAAACTCTGTTTAAAGAGAAAAACAGAAAGTACAACAGCCAGAGAGCGAGAGAGTAAAAAATCTGCCCTCAGGTTAGACTGTCTCACTCTTTTTCCCGGGAGAGGAAGCCAAAGCCAGAAAGTGTGAGAGACAGACAGGAAGAATTTGGATTTTAAAAACTTCCCTTTATCACTGGATCACATTCTGTACATCAGAACATGATTCAGCCTGGAAAAAAAGTCACAAACACAAACTCAGAAGAAGACGTAAACAGGGAAAACACAAAACACCACCCTGCTGTCTGTTACTGGTCAGTTCGCTCTGAAGCAGGCTGCATGGAACTCCTAAAAATTACTTTTATATTCACTTGTCTTGCCACAACAGTCCAACATCCTGAGAACTACGTTGATGCCAGACAGTTACAGCACACACAGATTAAATCCAGGGCCATTGTTCAGCGCAAGTGATGCAGGAAGTTCCACAGCAGAAAGGACACGTCTTCTGTCCTTGAGTGTTTTTTTCTCATTTTGTTGTTGCCTTTTCTTTTGTTCATGCCACTTGTTGCCTCATGCATTTTAATGTAAAGAATATCCAGTTTGTCTATATGAAAATACGTATTAAAAAATTTACCTTGCCTCCGGGCAAAAGAGAAAGAAAGAAAAACTGCAACAGAAAGAAACAAATGTGACTTAACCAAGACAAACGTAAGAGACACAGAGACAAACAGGCAGACAGTTCCAGGCAGCAAGACAGCTCCAGATTGTGAGACAGGCAGACAGAGACAGTAGCAGAAAGACAGCTGCAGACAGACAGACAGCTCCACACAGTGAGACATTTTCAGACAGAGAGACAGTTTGGGACAGTGAGACAGTTTTAGACAGAGAGACCGTTTCAGACAGAGAGACAGTTTGGGGCAGTGAGACAGTTTCAGACACAGAGACAGTCAGACAGAGGGGCATTAAAGCTCACTAAGAGAGATTTTTGTGCCCTGAGGTAATTTTCTCTTCTCTACACAACCTCCGTCCTCGTCTCCCTGCAGACCTCATTACACTGAATTTAAACACACACTCTCTCTCTCTCTCTCTCACACACACACACACACACACACACACACACACACACACACACACATACCCCTCCTTTTTGGGGGGGTAATGTAGCTGAATTAGGCTCAATTAATGATGTAATGAAATGCCTTTGTGAGGGTGAGGGGAGAAAAGACAAAGGAGGGGGTGATTGAGCTCATCCTCACCTCATGGGAATGTCAGACGCACAGAAGAAAAAGATAATGTTGATGTTTGATGATCTGGAGTGAAGAACTTTCAAAGTAAATGAAAGAAAACTTAAAAATGATTTAGTCTAAACTTATCACACCAACACTGTGGAGACATTTGTGGACAAAACGCTGGAAAATAAGTTGAAAGAAGCACCAACAGTTTTTGACATGTGGGGGAGGATGATGAAAAGAGGAGCGACTGAAAGGAAGATGAAGATCAAGAGAGAGAAAAGTGGAAGGGGAGATGGTGAAAAAGCTGGGGTAGGAGGAAGAGGAAATGAAAAGACGATAGAGAAAAAGGAGTGTTAGCTGGATGAGGATGAAGAGGAGGAGCTGAAGGAATGGGAGGAAAGATTATTTTATGCGTACAAATATTCCTAATCTTCTTCCTCTTCATCATACCCTCCTCCTCATGCTTTTCTTCATTCTCTTTGTATTACGATTTTCTTTCTCTCTCCTTCTCCACTTCCTTTGCCCACCTCCCATTCTCGCCATTCTGTGTTCTTCATTTTTCTGTCATCTCCTTCTCCTCTTTTCCTCAACTCCTCTTCCTCATCCTGTCTTTCCTTTCTGCTTTTTCATCCTCTTTACCTCCCTATCTTCACTTTCTACCTGCTGCATGTCCACTCTGTGACCTGTTGTCCTCCTCTTCATCTCTGTTTTCCTCCTCATCCTCTCACTAGGTTTTCCCTCTTCACTTAAGAAGTTAGAGGAGGTGACCAAGTTTACCCAAAAGTCTTTCAAAAACATCTTTTATTGGTCTCTATCATGTGACCCTCCCATTCCAGGTCATAATGGTCTTTTAAAAGTCTCCCAAGGAGGAGGAGGAAAGACAGGAAAAGAAGAATGAAAAAGGATGAGGAGGAAGATCAACAGAAGACTGAGTAACAGTGACAACCTCTTTCTCTTTTTCTCTCTGGTAGTAAACAAGTTTGGTGTGTATGTGCTTCAGCCCCTCCAGCGATGCTCTGAGCGTTTAGCCATCTGTGTGTGTGTGTGTGTCCATGTTATTCTTGTCTGTCTGCAGCGAGACCTCTGAATGTGCAGCACAGACACACTCCTGAGAGATGTGGTTACAAACACATACTCACACTTACATAGTTCTCTTCAGATTTTTTAAAAAATCCACCTTAAAAATGTATATAAAAAATTAAAGGACAGTAAAAAGGAGGTGGAAAGACAAAGGCAGAGTGACAGGAGGATTGATGGAGGAAATGAAAGGATGGAGAGAAGACAGGGAATGAAGGAGAGGAAGGAAGAGGAAAAAAGAGGGAGAGAGGAAGAGAGGAGGAAGGATGTAGGAAGAGAAGATGAGGAGAAAATTCAAAACATAGAAGATAACTATAAACAAATATCTGTTATAAAACAGACCAGGAAGAAAAGTTAGAAATGAACAAACAAAAAAGAACAGATCAGAGATGGTGTGTCTGTGCGTACGCACTTGCATTCCTATGCAACAGTGGACCTGGGCATTGTTACACATTCACCAACAGTGGACCTTGTCACCAACAGGGGACATTTTGTGGGTCCCCTGTTGGACATACTTTAAATCATGTTAAAATCATATCAAAAGTACTCTGGTGAAAATTTTTAACTTTTGCCAAGAGGGGACCTAAAAGTGTGTAAATCCATACTGGGCAGGCTGAAGCAGCCACTTCACCTACCAGTTGGTCTTTGTCAGATGATGTAAGCGCATTTTGTGTCCAAGCACCATTTAGGGGGTACAACAATGTAAACAACACAACGCAAAGCATTTTACTTAATCACAACCCTTCTGAAAACTGTCCCTACATTATATGAAACTCTATCAATAGTAGAACATCACACCATTAAAACCACACGATGGATGTAGTTTTATTTACTTATTATTTATTCATCTTCACTCATTTGAACATGAGATCATTTCTGTATCATAATAATGTAACCTGCATGACTCTTTATATTCGTGTTCAAAAATAAACAAAACAGACAAACCACAATCTTGTTTCGAGGCTGATAAGAAGTTTGTTGTGACTTTTAATTAAAACAATATAATGTTAATTATCAAGCCTCTGAGGGGCGAATGCCGAACAAGTTTCGGACGTGCGCACAGATAGAAAACAATGTCCAGTTCACTTAACTTTATATTCAAAGATCCATTATTTGCCATTGTTTTCCATGCTCAACCTCTCAGCATACAGAAAACACTTTAATGCAGAAAAAAACATACACCGACACCATCGATCACACACCGACACTGACAAAAACTTCTTGCTGCAGTTCACACACCTGCTACGCCTTAACGTTACCTGTGACCTGATGTATAATTTCCACTACCAAAGCTCCAAATGGTGTGTGATATGCGCTGCATGTGCTTAAATTCAAAATCAAATATCCAATTAAAGAAAAAGAAAAGCTCCAACAGAGTTTAATGATTGCAGCCAACTTCTGCTGATGAAGGACTGTGTCGACTGTGCTGTTGAAGCTCCTTGAGTGAAATGTAAGCAGATCCTGCACCCAGCCAATGGTGAAATGTCCATGAGCTTCAAGGGATTTATAGTTTCTGAACTGTTCACAGGTAAAATGTTACACATTTGTATGTGAAACAAGAAAGTTGGTGGTATCCAGGGACCAAATTGGACAGAACGATGCAGCTTCTGCTCTTTAGCTGTTTGCTTGTATGGATCCATGTTAGTAATAGAGGGCAACTTAGCTAAACATCGATCCCTGACATTCTTGTTGAGTTTGTCTCGGTGTGACTTGGGCTTATTTTTCTACTCCTTCTTCAGTTTGGCAATCTTGATAACTCAAAACAACTTCACAAAACTGCTTCTTCTGTGAGAGAGAGGAGCTGCTGTCTGTTGTTTACCTCCAATGTTCAACCAAAATGGCACTTAAGGGGCGTGTCAACAAAGACAGACACGTGACTGACAAAGAGTGGTTGCAGCCCACCCCCCCTCCTTGTGTTGCCCTTGCAGTGTGGAGAGGGGCTCTTGTTTTCACAGAGCGTGATCATAAGCTTACATGACGAGTTTCAGTGTGGGGGGCTGGGGGCAGTATCAGGCAGTCTCAGCCATTGGTCTCATGTACTGTACAAGATATGAAATACAACACTGTTCTGATTCATGCAACGTTTTTATTTGTTCATTTATTTTAGTGGTTATGAGGATGAGGAGGATGACGATGAGGATGAACAGGATTGGGAGCCCCGCACCTCTGCACCACGCCGCCGCTGTTTACTGTCCCGCCCCATGTCCCCTCGTGCACGTGGTGCCAAAAGACGCAGGACCAAATCCAGATTATCTGAAGGACTGCCAAAGTCAGTGGCCTCAGCCACGTCCTGGAGGACTGAGAAGGACCCAGACGAATGTCCAGCGACAAAAAGGTTCACTCCTGCAAGAACCCCTGGACATCAGCTCAACACAAGCTGCACATATACACCACTGGACCTCTTCAAACTGTTTTTCAGCAGTGATGCAATTCAGATCCTCTGCAATAACACCAATAAACAGGCTGCTAAAAACATCGCCAAAGGGAAAAAATATACATGGACAGACGTCAACTATCAGGAGTTTTTGAAGTTTATTGGACTTACAATGTTCTGTGCTTTGGTGAAGCTGAAAAACATCAAGGATTACTGGAAAAAGGACACAATTTTCAGTGTACAGTTCCCTGCGAATGTGATGTCTCGAGACAGGTACCGAGTCATATCGTGGAACATCCACATGAGTGATCCTGGCCAAGATGTGGAAAACGACAAAAAGAAGGGAACACCTGAGTATGACTGCCTGTTCCGTCTGAGGCCCCTTCTGGAAACCATCCAAAATGCATGCAAATCATTTTATCACCCCAGGCAGAACCTGTCCATCGATGAGAGGATGGTGGCAACAAAGGCCCACATGGGAATGACGCAGTGCATTAAAGCCAAACCATTCAAGTGGGGTTTCAAACTCTTTGTTTTAGCTGACAGCAGCAATGGCTACACTATTGACTTAGCTGTTTACACTGGAAAGTCAAAGTTTCCCTCAGGGAAGGGACTTGCCTACGACTCTGTCATGTCCCTGATAAAGCCATCATTCCTTGGAGGTGGGTATCATCTGTTTGTGGACCATTTTTACACAAGTCCAAAACTCTTCAAAGATCTGTTTAAAATGAACATTGGAGCGTGTGGCACCTACAGAGAAAACAGAAAGGGATGCCCCAAAACTAAGAATAATGCTCTGAAGAAAAAAGATGCCAGAGGCTCAATCAGGTGGATCCGTGCAGACCCAGTTGTGTATGTGAAGTGGCTGGACACACGAGAAGTCTCTGTCTGTTCAACCATCCATGAAGCATTCTCTGGACAGACTGTCAAGAGGAGAATCAGGACCGAGAATGGCGGCTGGACCACCAAAGACATTCCATGTCCAGCACCAGTCACTGAATATAACAAGTACATGGGAGGAGTTGATCTATCGGATCAACTAATTCAGTACTACACAGTACACCATAAGACCATGCGCTGGTACAGAACATTGTTCTATCATCTCATCGACATCTCTGCAACGAACAGCTACCTCCTTTACAGGGAGCTTTGCAGCCAAAGACAGGAAAAGCCCATGTCCCACAAGGCTTTCCTGGAGGAGCTGACAGCACAGTTGTGTGGTGTTACAGTCACCGTCCCCCGTGTAAGAGCACAAAGTGGCCACGTTCCTGTGCCTATTGCCCCACAGACTGACCAAAGCAAAAGGGCCTCATATGGTCGGAGGACCTGTGTTCTCTGCAGACAGACTAGGAAGGTCAAGCAGGCCACTCCATGGAAGTGCAAAGAGTGTGATGAAGCCTTCTGCCTCATTGCTGACAGGAACTGTTTTGAGGTGTGGCACCGCTGAAGTTCTGTATTCTGCATTTGCCTTATGAAGACTCTGCAGGGTTGAAACGTTGTTTTGTGCAGTCTATTAAAGTACTGGGAGAGGTACTCCAGTGTGCAAACACTTTTTTCTCCTTACCTTTTCATGTAGTTTAATTTGGCACTTGGCCTAAATACAGGTGGCTGTGCTCACAACAGTTCTGCTACACTGGACGTTTCTGCCAAAAAGCCTGAAAAAAAAGAGAGTGGCATTTTGTAAACACATAAGTAAATAGTTTATTCTGTGTGATTGAGCTTACTTGGTTCGAACGTAAAATGAAAACTCGAAAAAGCATTTTTCTGTTGTTTAAAGTGTTCATCCATGGTTGTTTTTTTTTTTTTTTTAATAAAATAAATTCTTTTGATTTCATTTCCATTTGTTTTTATTTAATCTTACTGGTCATTATACTGTTGCAGCACACACATTCTAATGTCCCAGCTTACATGCTTACGTGTATTTTTACACAAAAAGTTCAAGTGCTTCAGTAGTTAACTGGAGCTACAGATTCCACCTTCAGCTCCCGACAAGCAGTGCAAACAACATGTGCACCTACATCAGCCAACTACAGTAAAACTCTAGACTCTTGGCTAGAACTCAAGGTGCTTACAATCAATTTGTCAATGACAAAATAAATAAACAAATGAAATATTTCACCATTTGCCAGTAGTCTTGAAATACAGTGCAAATATATCAGGAAAAAAAAGTTTGTCTCCTGATACAGTGTAACAGTGTCTGACCAAAAAACTAGTAAGAAACTCGACTGCCTGAGCCTGGTATAAGAGTTAATGTCATGTGTTTGTATTTAAATTGCATGACAAGTAGATGCCTGACTAGGCTGTTAAAAAAACAAAAACCAAAGACAAAAAATTGTTTTTAGTGAAAAAGTACAATATTTCCATCTGAATTGTAGTCGAGTGGAGTAAAAGTCTAAAGTAACGCTGAATTTAAATCCCCTACTAAAATTCTAGTATGTCTAAGTCAAATTTCAACTTTATTAAGGTGTTATAGTCTTACTGCATGTCCAATGCCATGTTCACAGAGTGAGGGCACCCTCTTGTGGTCAACAGTCATCCTGGTGGAGTGTTTCAGCCAATGTTGTCATGAGATGAAACAGCCAGAGGAGGTGGTAGAGCTGCTTCAG
>JAQFJB010000007.1:1326985-1337835 GCA_029874875.1 Naso minor
ATGCTGCCACACCGGCAGCTCCAAATTCCCAAACACCTGTGAAACTTTATGTTCGATTTTCCTTTTTTTTTTTTTTAATCCTTTTAAATCCAGAAGAAGTTCAACCTTTGGATTACATGATTCAGGACATACCATATAATGCAAATCATACATAAATAACTGTAAAATGAACAGATATGTTTGAAATTTACAGTGTTTTATACAAATATTTGTTAGAATTTTATGCAATAGCTGAGTCATAATAATACGACACGTTATGCCATGCATTGTTCTGCTTTATATCATACACCATTACATCATGTCACACACCGAAAAGTGTTGTGATTTAGGTACTACTGTTTTAATCTTATGTCATAGGTAGGTACGTGAAATTATTTAATAATTTCCAACTCAATATAACTGGGGTGAAAATATCTATTCAGTTCATTTTAATTACATTATTAATGGTTTTAAAGGTTGAACATGCCTTGGTCGTTGATGGCAGATTTGATGATGAAAACTCTGCAAGCTTAAGTGACCAGGTAAATAAATATGACACGGCAGTCAAACAGAAAAACAACAATTGTATTAAGGAATTCAACTGTTACTTTAAATTTTATGTTTTCAATAACTCATCACCTTCAATTGATGGCATTGTAGGGAGAATGATACCCTCGCTATTAATAAATGTTAAGATGTTTTTTTCTCCATTTTCCTTCAGATCTTTACTGGTGCATCTTCAGATCATACAGATTATGAAGATACTATGTTCCAGACTCAAGTGGCAGTTCCTCAGACGCAAGTCTTTGCAGTGAAGAACTGAGAATCACAGAAACTCTTAGTACCCTGAAAGTGTTGAAGGACATGTCACTGGGGATAGCTATAGCACACAGTGGGGAGATCACCGGTTCAGAGGAACCTACAAGTTTTAGTTCAACATTGAACAGCAGCAGTCATAGTACTTCAGTGATAAGTTGCAGTGTCAATTCATCAGGGAATTTATCACCCACTAATAAAAGTAAAAAAATAAATGAAAGTATGCAACACAACATAGAAGTTGCACCATTGCCAAGCACAGCAAAACGAAGCAAGTGCAATTAGAAACAATATTATCTGTATTGTAAAAAGGCCATTTCTAAATTGGCAAGACACCTCAAATCTGCCCACGGTGACCAGCTTGATGTTACAAGGGCTTTCAGTTTTATTAAAGATACCGCAAAAGAAGAGATTTGTCACACTCTCTTAAGACGAGGGGAAACTTTGACCATAATGTTACTGTAGCAAGCTGTGGTACTGGAGAAATGGTTGCTTGTCGAAGACCCACTACAGCCAAATCATCTAATGACTACCATCATTGTAAGTTTTGTCAAGGACTGTATGCAAGAGTTTGCCTTTGTCGACATGTAAGAAACTGCCCTCAGAGGTCTATTGAAGGAGAGCCTCCCGCTGGGCAAAAATGGATCCAACTGGACTTACCGAAACCTGATGAAGTTCACGAAGCTGTTTGGAAGATTGCCTGTGAAATGAACCAGGATGACATTTCCTTAGTAGTAAGAAGTGAAAGAGACATTCTTAGCCTTGGCGAGTCACTGTATAATGCCAGGAAACCACATAAGAGACGGAATGATTACATACGCCAAAAAATGAGAGAGATGGCAAGATTATTAATAACGGCTAGAGCCATAACACCTTTGAAGAGCACAGAGTACCTTGTTATGCCCAGTGACTTTCCCCATGTGACACAAGCTGTCAGAGCTGTTGCTGGTCATGAGTTGGAAAGCAACTCATATAAAATCCCAACCTTGGCTTTGAAATTGGGGCACAGTTTGGCCAAAGTTGCCAGCATTGCGCAATGCAGTGCCATCATTGCAAAACGCCATGCTGTTGCAGAGTCAGCCAAGCAATTTGCCACTTTGCATGAGAAAAAGTGGACAGAGTCTATTTCAGCTGCTGCACTGGCTACACTTCAACAAGCCAAATGGAACAAACCACAGGTTTTACCATTTACACAGGATGTGTCACTGCTGCACAAGTTTCTTGCTACCGAGTGTGCTAAGTGCATGAAGGACCTGGTGGAAAATCCTGACAGCAAAAGCTTTGGAAATCTTGCCAAAGTGACTTTGACGCAGGTAGTATTGTTTAACAGAAAAAGACAAGGGGGAGTTTCAAAAATGGAGCTCCAGGCTTTCACATCCCGGAATTGTACAGAGTTGAATCCTGACATTATAATGTGCCTTACTGACTTGGAAAGGAAGCTTGCAAAGCACTTTAACAGAGTTGAGATTCATGGTAAAAGGTCAAGAATGGTACCTGTGCTTCTCACACCTGACATGATTGCTGCAATGGACCTCCTTGTGAAAAACAGGAATCAGTGTCAGGTCCACACAGACAATGTGTACTTGTTGCACGCCTAGGTGTCCTTTCCCATTACAGAGGCTCTGACTGCTTTCGCACGTATGCAAACCAACATGGTTCAAAGTGCTCAGAGGCACTCACCTCAACAAGACTGCAGAAACAAGTCGCCACTTTGTCCACTGACTACGTATGATGTGGTACTGTCACCACAGAACCTGAAACAATGGGTAGATGGGGACCCATCATGATATCTGTGTTAAGAAATGTCATCTTTGAGGCATATTCTGCCAGGCTGTAAGACTAGTCTTTCTCGGTATACATGGTGCGTAGGTTTTTGAAAAGCCCAGCAGCAGGAATTAAAAGCAGAACACTGCAAGGGAATTCAGTACGTAATCAAGTGCAGGCATTTAATTTGAGTCAGATCACACAAAGGTGCTACAGATCGTGAGATGAGATTTGGGATAAAAGCTTGTTCCAAGGGAGATAGTTAGGACTAACTTAGTCTCCAGTGTTTCCCACACATTCATTTGTTTGTGGCAGCCCGCCACAAATAAATGAGCTCTTAGAGACTTCTGGGGACAGCCACACACTTGACTCAACCACCCTGGACAACATGAAGGGCACTTCTGCCTAAATCACATTGGACAACAAAAACATCAGCAACACTCAACCAAGAAATGGTAAAATATAAAAGGCACCCAAATACAAAATGTTTGAAGTGGATGTACTTGTGATGAAAAGAAAAGCTTATTCATCTCAGGGATGGCAGTATGTGAATGCATGCTTTTATCATAATACATATTCTTATCCATCTTTTTGGATACCAGCAGGACACGGAACTTCAAGATGTACATCCCAAGCTTCCTCAAAATGCTCAAGGTTAAAGTGCATTTTTTATTTACATTATTAACTAGAATATCTTCTATCCTATCCTGCATTTTTCACATTAGTAGAGCCATTGTTCCATTGTTAAAATATTTTTTTGGTTTCCATTTATGACAGCTTGGATGGCGAGAAGCAAGTGGACAGGTGATGAAGTGAAGGCGATTGAGCAGCATGTTTCATTTCATAACAAGCTGCAAAGTACGAGGTTATAGGGAATGTGACTCCTGCCTCCAAGCAGAACCGGTAGCTCTGAAAGACAGAGACTGGGTTGCCATCAAATACGACATTCACAACATAATCATAGCATTAAAAAGGAAGATGAATAATAGAACTATAAAATGCAAACTGGGGCCTAGGTACTTAGGTACCTAGCTGAACTTCATTTTATTTTCATTCTATGCCTTGTGTAAATGAATCTGTTATGGTGTTCAGTGCTGCCAAATACTAAGATTTATGAGCATGTGTTTTTAGGAAAAAAAAATACTTGAGACTTTTCTTGGTTCAGTTCAGAAATGCCTTATCTACTGCACTGCCTTATGCCGTAGAGGAAAGGAGGCAAGATTTCCATATTGTCTGTGGTCTGTAAATTACACCTATTTGTGTAAATTACACCTATTCTTAATTTACATATTTTGCTAGCAATTAAAAGAGTAAGACAGGCAAAAAGTGTTTTAAGCTTTTATTCACATGAACATTTACAACAAAATTCATGAATGCAATACAATAAGACTTAAAAAGTTGACTGACCACATTTTTGAGCAATGTCTCTTTTTAGGTCTCTATATAGCTCAGTTTTACTGTGTTGTATTCACATGTGAATATCTGATATTTATATCAGAGGTTACCAGACTGGTGAGCATGACTGTTGTATACTATTCCATGCCTATTATATAGACATTTTGAACATAAGTAACCGTAGCCAAGTTGAAAATCCAGACCCTACTCTTACCTGGTCTTTGTAAGTCACGTATACTTGAAAATTTTGTGTGTACACATGACATATCAGTGTGTCATGCTGTGGCACTCATAAGTCACATAAACCTGACAGTGTCCTCACAAGTACCATTAAAATCAGGTTTGACCAAAATATAGATTTAGCCAAAATCTCAACAGATGGATTTATCCCTTGGAGCATGGGTAAGAAACAATGTGATTCCCAGGCCTCCAGGACTTTGGGAAAGGTATGTCTCCTTTTTTCACATTTTGTCATATGTTCTGATATTTCCTGTAAACACGTGTGTGTGTGTGTGTGTGTGTGTGTGAGGAAGGAAACAATACTGTGCTGAGCAGGACTCTTGCAGACAATTCACTGCCATCAAGAGCTTTGATTGGAGCAAGTGTCATTAAATATGACATCACACACTTTTTAATAATAATAACAATTAGTAGTAGTAGTATCATATTGATAATATAGAACCACTTCAGTAAAATAAATCTAGCAAAGAGAACTTTGTTAAGCATTGGTGGACAACTCCCAAATTAATGCAACCTGTCGATGGATGTTTTAAGTTAATTTCCTTAATTTTTCATTGCACATTTTAGGTTTTTATCACCTTTTTATCATGCCAGTGTGTGGTATATTGTATAAGTATATTCTAAGTATATTGTGAACCCCTCCCACTATGGGCATAAGCACAATTTCCACTGTAACTATAATTCTATATCTATTAGTGGGTATAGTCCAGCTACCAGGAGAATCTGATGGGTGAACTTGCACATCCCTGCCTCCTCTCATCCAGTCCAATCATGCACATTGGCAATTGGTGTTGCAGCTCTTTAAAAAGCTCCTTATTCCTCTCTTTATCCTGACATTTTGATTCACGATCAGCTGTGGGAGGAGGAAAGGAAGAAAATAATTAAAAAATAAAAAACACCCTTTGAGACAAATTCAGGCCGCTTAACTAATTACCAACATATATCACCACTGGCTCTGACAAGCCAATTACACCTGATTGGAAATACTTCACTTTGTTCAACACACACTTTTCATGTCGGTTTTAATTCAGTGTCAAAGCTTGCCTTTCTGAATATTGGAGTGGATGATTGACTGCTGAGGGCCATACAGTGTACAGTACATAAGCCAATAATGTTCCATTTGTCTGGAATGGAGGGAAAGCTGGATAAACAGATTAGAAAAGGACATTAGATGTATAAATGGGTTAGTAAGGACATCAGCTCTAATGGGAAAATGTCCTTCACAAGACTCTCACTATGATTAATACCAAATGATACCAATGACTGGCTTTTCTTGGAAATAGAAATTAACAGGCTTGATGGGAAAGAAGGTTGCATGAACAAAACAAACACAATGTACAGTAAACAGTGTCTGTCAACAATAATAAAACAAAACCATGTGACAATAAAGGCCTTTTTAGGGCCCCTGCAACCCCTCATTAATCCCTTACATTCACTTGAGAACCAAACAAAACACCAGAGCCGATTAAAGGCCTCTTGAGTGACCACTGCCACCCTTTCGTAGATCCCTTAAACTAAACAGAGGACAACAAAAATTTCTAAGCAACCCTTGACCCGTATGAAGAACATCTGAGCAACAACTGTTTGCAATCAAATACACCCTAAACACCTTGTAAGTCTAAACTGTAAAAGGCCCAAAGAACTGTTTCAAGAAAAACACTAAAAGCTGTCCTCACTACCCCTGCAATTCTTTGCCCTCATAGACATTTAGACATTTACATAAATCCCCAATTTGCTGTAAACGGCATGAGACAACCTTACACTCTCTTAAATCACCCTTAAAATAATACCTGCAGGTCCTCAATGACCCATGTAAACACTAGAAACACCTAAAATGTGTATTGAAAATGTATTTGAATGTGAAGGTTGATGTTTCAACCCTTTAGTGAAATGAATTCTGCAACCTCTGAAGACCGTCAAAGCTCTCCAACACACAACCACAATACCTAATACTAATTAGTTGAGTAATTTTGCAAAACTTTCTTTTCAATCATCTGAAATCCCGTTTAAAACCTGTACTTGGACACCCCTAAAGTCCCTGCAAGAGTCCACTGACAAACACCTGAACCTGTCTGGAAACAACCCTTAAAATCATCTCTAAACTTTAGGGGTGTAACAATACATCAATCTGTATTGAAAAATGAACACATGACAGTTTGGGTGCACAGAATGGTACAGAGAACACACACATAATTATACACAGTAAAATGTATTAAAACTGATGAATGTAAAAGCACTCTACACTGTTAATTAAGATTGTGCACTTTACAAAACATGACAACTCACTGAATAAAAGTTAAAAATGATCTTTTAATGAAATACATTTCTGTTGAAATGTGTGACACTTTCAGCCATTTATTACAGTCAGTGCACATTACATGAAGAAAACACGACAATTCACAAAACTTAAAATAACATTTTAAAAACTGCTGAATAGTAATGACGGACATTACCCATTGTGCAACTGAACTGAATAATTACTGACTAGTATCTCTGGTGCTGACTAGTGATGCAGTGGGCGTTTAAATGTTCAACTGATTGGTCGCGTGCATCCCTAGTTATGCTAAACTCTATTAAAAAACATCTAAAAATTCCACTTAAACTACTTAAGATACCTACAAACAGTCCAGAGTTGCTTTATAGACCCTTAGAACTTTTTTTAGAAATTCTCTGAAATCTCATCTGAACCCATTAAGTAACTAGGGGACACTAAGGGACCTAAAGTCCATGCAAGAGTCTCCAGAAAAATGCCTGGAATTCTCTGGAAGCAAGCCTTTAAATCCTCTGCAACTGTTAAAACACCACCAAAAAAAAGGGTCCTCAAACACCCTTAAATGCTTTCCATAAGTACCCTGAAAACTATCAAAAAATCTCCTGGAACACCATTAAACCATGTTATTTTTTAATCCATGTTCTGCATCACAGTGAGGCCAGCAGGTTCATTTTCCCTGGACCAGATACTTTTCCAGCAAATGTTTAAATTCTGCCAATCACAAGGCTCTGATCTTCTCACTGATTCAGTTGCATCATTGTGAACAGAAAAATAGTAATAATGGATAAAAACATTCAAAAAGTGGTCGAAGTGAAACTATAACAGACAGCTGACAGCTTCTCTGTGATCACTGTGGAGGAAAATGGGAACAAGTCCATGAAGACGCTCATCATGACAAAAACATGTCATTTCATATGTAAACCCGCAGAGAGAAACACGGCCTGATTCAATACATGACTGACTCTCACACTCTATAATTAATTAATTGTAACGTCTTTCAGGGGGTAAACAGAAACATGCAACGATATTTCCTGTCATTACAGCACGTTGTCGGACAACAGCATTTCCCGGAGCTGTTTTTGTGTTTGCCAACAAAGTAAAGAAAAAAACACAGAGGAAGGGAAAAAAAGGTGTCTGAGTAATTGTTTCCATAGTGATTATTTTTCCGCTGTGGTGTACGAGCGTGTGACAGCATGCAGGACGAGAGAACAGGAGGAAAAAAAGAGATGAGCGAAACGCCCAGCAGCCACGTCTGCAGCCGAAAGCAATTTCCTCGTCTAAATTTAGTTATGCAAAGCCTATGGGCATCATCAGCATTTGGTAATTAGTTTTATAATTACTGCTGTTTCCCTCTCCCTCTGTCATTCCATTTCTCTTTACACTGTGACTGGGGAATCAAAACATCTCACACTTGCAGCTGGCCAAATTACTCTCCATTTAATAAGTGTGAGCATGCACTGCGAGCGGTTTCAGCCGGCGGACGGAGCGCCGTCACCGCTGCAGAGCTGAGAACGGCTTAGCTGGGGCCGACAGCAACACCACAGGTTTCTACTGTGAGAGACGAGGCAGCGTTTGACAAGTTTATTATGTGAAGGAGCAGCAGCTGCCCCACTCGTCTCTTCCAGGTTTTAAGAGGAGATCTGTGGGCAAAATACTGAAGTGATTACAACGGGATGGGGGGTCTTTGGAAGTAAATAATTATTTTCCAATGTGTACACGTTGTAGTCCAACCAAGAGGGACTCTTTGTTTCATATGCTTCCATTCAGTCCCACTGTGCTTTAGCTGAGAGTCATGTTGTTGTTATTAGACATCAGTGGGAGGACGATCCTGCTGTTAAATGACGACCAACCTGAATTTAACAGCTGGAGGGAGATCAGACGGAAACATCAGGCTGTCAGCTGGAGAGTGCCTCGTGATCTGTCAACAAAAATCTGGATCAAAACGTCTCCTAAAGCAAAACATACTGTTGATGTCGAGCGAAAACCTCAAAAGTTCAATGTTTACGTAAATTACCTGCAAATTCATATTTTGTATGGCATCTACACATATGCTCGTTGTTTTAACAGTACTTCATTACAGTCACCATGACTCCTATATACATTGTATGAAACATTCAAACCTATGACAGCATGTGTTGAATGCTTGTTTGTCTCTGTGTTTCAACTATGGCTCTTGCTCAGTGTAAGCTGGCATGTGAAAGTGTGTGTGTTGATCGACATTGTCATCCCATCACGGGTATGGTTCAGGTGCTGCTTGTGGGGAGAACATGCATTGCATTGCTGGTGCGGATGGACCTTCCTAGCTGTTTTGATGGACAAATTGGAGTTTGGGATTACTCATACGGACATGAAAACACGAGAGAGGAACCATTTTGAAGGGAGTGAGAGTGAACTCAGTGAAAAGTTATTTTTCCAAGGCAAGACTAACTTCTTCACCTCTTGATGAGGAGGAAGCTCTTCATTTCCAAAATAACGTTAACGTTACTACGTTACTTTAGAAGCAGCAAGATCTTGGTGGTGTCTTCACGTTAGGAATAAAAGACTGTTTTGTTCAATGACAAATGGATGGACGCATGTTTTCCGACCCAAACCGACTGCTTGGTTAGGCTAACAATAGCTCCATTAGTTGCTGACGTTATGGGAATGTTACAGTACGCCGGTTAACATTAATCTTTCACATCAGTGCTGTGAACCAACACCTTGATGGAGACAAGTTAAACACACTCACCTACTGTCTCCACCAAGGTGTCAGTTCACAACATTGATTTAAATGATTAACGTTAGCCAGCAGCACATTAATGTCACCATGATCATCAACAGCTCTCGTGTTTACACGTCCATATGAGTAATCCAAAACTGAAATTCGTCTGTCAAAAGAGCTGACAACCGCCATTGCAGCGTATGTCCCCCCCATTGATAACAGGTCCCCGCAAGAAGAACAATACCCGCGACGTCACCGCTTAGCTTGTCTGAAGATGGCTGCGCCCTACTGGTGAAAGAGTGAATTACTATCTGGTTTTCCAGCAATAGTAGATAAATATAAAGTTTGAATTTGGTGCCACATCATACCTTAGGTAAAAATCAAAGAATCTACATTCATATTATTCCGTGTTCCTTCTCCACTTTAAAGTTCACTCTTGTTGAGTTACATTGATTAAGGCTGTCAGCATTAATGCATTCAGGGTTTCCCCCAGAAATCTTGCCAAGCCTGGTGGTAGGCTGCTCTGATGACGTGCTAACACCCGTGCTAGCTCGCACTAGCTCTGCCTGATCATCGTGTTGCGGCTCGGCTGTTGTCGGCTCGGTGGCGGTGTGCTCCCCTTGGTCAGTGGATGAACGAGCGGGCTCATCATCGTCTCCTCCAGTGCTCCTCCAATTTCGGAAAAGGAAAGTGTCCAGTGTTTTTTGACCCTTCCTACGTGACATGTCGCGTTTTTCGATGATGTTATTGTTAGCATGTCAGCAGGTAGCAACAGGCAGTGGTTTTCAGGGTTCAGGTGATGAAAAATACACCTGACCTCTCACCCCCATGTTGTTCACGTATTGACCATAAGATGTTGCCACTGCGCTTCCAACCATATCACCAGAAACGGTTGAAAGCTCTAAATACCGTCTTTGGTGGTATCACTAGTTTACCGTGTATAAACATATTTGAAATAAATAAACTAGCGACGCTTGGCCTGGCGGGGGGGCAAGCAAAGCCTGGCGGCCCGCCAGGCCTATAGTGCACTGGGGGAAACTCTGGCATTAATCATGATCAATTAAAAGGCTGCAATTAACACTTTAAAAAAATTTGTGTTAATTGCATGCTGTTTTGTTGCTTTTACACACTCTTAGTTAAGCTGACGCAGCGGTTTCCTGCTTCTCACCATCAGTCACAGAGAAGAAAGACAACAATATGCTTTTGAAAGGCTTGTTTTCTCTTTTTGTTATTGGCCTTCCTCCCAAGTTCCAGCCAAGAAGATAGATACTATTCTTTCAACTGTGCATGCAGTGACAAGGAAGAGACAGGCAGAGCTCGCCCACTGCTAATTAGCTTGGCTCAAACACTGGTAATCAATGGGAAGTGCTAGCCTGCCTCCACCTCAAGTGATCAGATAAACTTTTGAAAAACTTTAAAAGGCCCCATGCGCTTGTTGTGACTTGTTTATATACCACATTATTGTTACACTCAGATTAGCACTTTATGTAATTTTCAATAAAATATGTACCAGAAGCAAACTGCAGGGCGCATGTGCTGTTGGGATCCACAGATGAAGATGTTCGTTTTGGGGATTTCAACAGGACTGTTTTTGAATAAACATGTCTCTCATCTGCCACAAAGGAAGCTATGGACTGAACTCATCCCCCACAGTCCTCCAGATCTTTACACCTAGGTGTGAAG
>JAQFJB010000007.1:1483461-1494222 GCA_029874875.1 Naso minor
TCTAAAGCCCCTAAAACACACCCAAATAATCTCCAACAGGCTCTATCTACATGTTGTGACCTGCATATTAACTACGCTATAGACACATTGTTACTGTTACTTACTACTCAAGTACCAAAGAACTACTTTTCTGGGCATCGTGGCAAAGTACCTGGGTCACAGTGCCTCAGATTCAGCCCTGTGACCAGTCAGACCATACAGTCGTGAATGTGGCAGTCACCACATGGTCACAGCATGTAGATGGAGCATTTTATAGATTTTCGGATGTGTTTTAGGGGCTTTAGAGGGCGGTAATGGTGTATCCCCACCCACTACTTCCATTGCAAAACTGCCAGCACAAGGCGGCTATCTGGCAACCTACTGAACGCACAGAGAAGGTAAAGGCATTTACATTCTTATACGGAGGGATTGTGGATGATAGGCTAAACCCCCCAAAAACTGCAGTTTTCCTTTAACATTTCTTACATTTATTTAAGTCCGGTTAGGCTTTGACACTAAAACTATTTAGTTTAAGGAAGGAAAAAATTGGATTTTCATTAAAAATTGCGCTTGAGTTTCTATGACTTATGAGCTTTGGTACAAAATGGTGACTTAGGAAAATTTTATATTAAATTGATGCTTGATCATTAAAATATTCCTAAGATGGAGATGCAGAAAGAGTTCAGATGTTTAGATTTTGCCACCTGAAGAGGAAACGTCGTGATACAATTGTTGTTGTTGTTGACTAGAAAAGAGACGTTACTGTCAAGTTTTTCAAATGTATTGCAAAAACGAGTGGCTAGCATTTTTTGAATCATCTGTTTACTGTGGTGGAACACTGAAAGGAAAAATATTTCTTGATTCAAGGCATCTCAGGGTGAATAATTGATATATAAAACAGAATTTTGCGGTGAAATATTGCTTTCACCATTGTCTTCAGTGTGTCCATAAGCAAACCAACAGAGCTCCTCAGCTGCAGACTGGAGCTGCGGTGGTTCTGCTGGGAAGTACCCAATGTGTGGAACTGAAGCAGTAATGAACACAACAGCATAATCTCAGATTCACAGAGGAGTCCAATGTTATCCAGTATGTCCTCACTTGTGATGACCCATTTGTTGTATCTGAGTGTAAAGAGGAGGACAACCCCCCACCTGCGTGCTGAGCAGAGAGACGCAGATTCATTCAAGCTGTGGACAGTAAAAGTTTTGACATTTAAAGCCTTTAACTAATCAGTCTGTCTGCGTTTTATCCCTTTTTCTCCAACTTCACAGAGAGAGAGGAGATAATTTGAGTGCTCTGTCTGTTTGATGTACGGTAATCACATGTGATCTTTTCAACAGGGAGCCGGCCGTCTCGTTAATTTGACCGTCGGTGCGCAGCCGGACCCCCCCACCCTCCCCCCAGTCAGGCCTCTGCCTGAAGAGTAATTGCGGAGCGACCATGCTTCGATGCGCTCGACCTTTACGACCTTAAAAGCCATTTCCATTTTTCTGACCACAAAAAAAGAACATATCTTGTTAATTGCAAAGAGGCAAATATTCTCCTCCTCGGCTCGCCCCTCTTCTTGCTCCCTGTTTGATTTCCCTTTGAAGGCAAAATGCTGAAAAGCATTTCCATTTTCATTCATCAATGCTTATCAGTCATCTGAAGGCCCCTTCGGCCACAATCAGCATCACAGCTCCAACCTAGAGGGACGCAACAATGAGAAACTATCAACAATTGCAGGAAGCAATTTGCTTTAATGTGGAGTGTATTTTGTTGCCGCTAACTGCTATTTTTTAATCCTCTGACAGCTCTCCTCTGATACTCTGTGAAAGACAGAGGGAAGTGTCACAGCGCAGCGTTATGACTGAGTTAAATACAGAATGCAGAGTGCCAGCTGGCAGCGAGACACACACTGTGATTGTCAGCCATCAGTGAGAACACTTCCACAGGACTGTTGAGCCAGGCGTCACATGAGCTGCAGATCTGCTCAGTATTTTTTTACTGACACACAACATGAACAAAACACTTATGAAAAGAAGAAATTGATTTAGAGATTTAAAAGTCCACACAAACTGTTTTGATCACATGACCTTCATCAGGGTCACCTTCTCTGATCTCTGCACCACCTTAAAGTACCTGTGGGAGGGGCTGTAAACACACACTTCTTCAACAGTGTCACATTGTCTGCGAAACAGCTGATCGATGTCGTGGAGATGAGTCTGTTGTCTGATCAAAGAATGTGAAAATATCATTAACCTTGTTGTCACTTCTTCACTTAAACAATGATCACTATAAACATGAAGAAAATACGATTTACACTGAAGGTGAGTCACAAAACTCCGACACCTCCTACCGCTCAAATGTTTGAAGTCAAGTGAAGGAAGTCGCTCTACAGGCCTCTAATTAATGACTGTGGAGGAAGTGCAAGGACCTGAGCCACCTTTAATGCCTTGAGTGGAGCAGAGTAGATTTTACTTGAACAGGAGGAGAGGCCAACTTGTAGTTTCTCACAACATCTGTTGACACAATTGTATATTTAGCACCCACAGCACTTCTTTTCAGTATTTGCTCAAGAGTTATCTGCTGCTGATAACTGTAATGTGGCTCAAAGCTCTGGAAGAAGCTAGTAAGTGGATTTGTAGTTTGGATTTTCTTGTTAAATGACTGCGACTTTACTGGTCAAGATAAAAATCTCATGAATTAACTTTAAATTAACAAAATCTTGAGGATGCTCTGGATTGTACTATAGGACCGGCTAAATGTAAATGTATCTGTCTCCATGACGACTCGGCAAACTCTTGATGATGAAGACTTTGGTGGAAATCTAAAGAAAAAGTTTTTAAGTGACCACTGAGTGACTTTGTTTTTTTAACTTGTGCACTCTTTAAATCATCAAAGGAACATGATACATTGTGTTTAATGTAAAAATGTTCATGATCACCAAAAATGAACTGTAAAAGTTAGAAAATAGTGAGAGATTTGACGTCTTGGTTCACATGCCATGGAATATCCTCCATATTTCC
Source organism: Naso minor (assembly GCA_029874875.1). Lineage (NCBI taxonomy): Eukaryota > Metazoa > Chordata > Actinopteri > Acanthuriformes > Acanthuridae > Naso > Naso minor. The sequence goes on from JAQFJB010000007.1 coordinate 1,486,449, forward strand.
TCCTGCTTTTCCATTTTGCAGCTGGTCACAATTCATCTTTCTGCACCTCTTGGGAAGCTCTTTAACCTTTTATAAAACTCTCCATATCTTTTTCTAAAATTTATTCTTTTTCACAAGTTGGTGATTCCTGATGAATATGGGGACTGCCTGATTTTTCCTAACCGCACAAACATTTTCCATGTGCATGCCAGAAATACTCAAACCTAACAGATTTCTCCCCAGCACACAAACACTCAAAATTTCTACAGACTGCAGCCGTGGCTCACTTGTAGGGCATTAGTGTTTGTCTTGTTATCTGCTATAATTGAATTCTAAAACTTTAACAACAATAATTTGAAGCTCAGTAAGAATATTCTCCAAGAGCTGCAGGGACATAAACATTTTCATGTTTGATTTATTCTGATGTAAAACGAGACTTTTCATCACCAAACCAGCAGCATTATACCCAGTTCAGCTCTAAAGAATGTTATCAAGGACCGACTCTACAATCAGGCAAAAACTGATTTGCAGTGTGTATCAGAGCTACACACAGGCTTTTGCATTCAGCAGAGGTAAAATCCACATCACAACCATTCCTTTGCCCGTCCTCCTCATCATCCTGCCATCTTCTTGGTGTCACCAGCAGCATTTTCCTGTTTCACAAACTGACCTCCTCCTGATGAAGGAAACATTATTTAACGTCCTGTAATAAGTGTGTGTTTATCGTCGAATCCAATCAGCTTCTTCAGCTTTCAATTGTACTTCATCTCTTCAGCAGTTAAAAACTTTCCGTCTCAGTGTGCAGGCCACTGAGCAGGAAAACGCAGGTCTGATTAAGGGCAATAATGAATCTGGGAAAGATCAAAAAAATATTAATAATGCATTTCTGATGATTTAGGGTCTGACACATATCTATTGTTTAAGAAATACTCTAAATAGCTGCTTTGATTTTAGTGTTTGTTGTCCACAGGTGACACTTTGTATCCAAAACTTAAAATGAATACTTTCCAACCGGCCATGCAGGAAAAAAAGACTATGTGGCGGATAATGTGGTTGAGTTAACAATTACGTTGCAGGATTGTTTAAAACTTTAGCATCTTCAGTTCTCCATTATAGTTCATGTTGCAGTGCACTAAAAGCATTTTGGCAGCAACATATTCAGATGCAATTAAAGTATTCAGCGCTAAAACACCTGTGTTTAAAAAAGCAAAGTTTTACGAACAGTAAGCTTCTAAATACAACTAAACACGTAAATTTACACATTTGGAGAGAATCTGATAGGAACTGGGGCCAAATCTGAATTCCTCTGCAGAATGGCTGCACTCAGCCTTAAAGGGTTAGGAGGTTGGCCATCCATAGGGAGCTTGGAGTAGAGCCGTGCTCCGTCATGTTGAAAAGAGCCAGTTGAGGTGGTTCGGGCTCCAGAAGACCTCTGTTTGGAGATTTTATGGGCATGTCCAGCTGAGAGGAGACCCAGAACTAGCTGGAGGGATTGTAAAGATCATGGGCACAATGTGAAGCTTGTGCAATCTAGCTGGTCTCACCAGGCTAGTTGCCCAGCACTCAGGCTACTCAGAGAGAGGCTCCAGCAGTTCTCTTTTGCTGTATCATAGATCTCACAAACAACTTTTACATTGATTCGTAAGAAGATTTTAACTGTCGAAGAATCTGTTTTGCTCACTTCTGCATTCTGAGGATATTGGTGTTTGAAATATCTGGGCTTTGTGTCATAGTGGTGTTTAACATTTCCACTCTTTTTAACTCCAGCTGTCTCTGTGCAATTCAAATACATGGGATTTGTGCTGAATTGAGGCAAAATGAATGCTTATTTCTCTGCCCACTTTTCTGTTCAGTAGACATCCTCACTGCACTGGTGCCGTAACATACACTGACAGACAATACAGAAGTCTGGCTCTCTCGTGCCTGCAGGACAGAATGTGAACATCTGTTAGCTGTTAGCTAACTCGCTTGGCCTGTTAGCCGGTCCTTGAACTCTGACATGATGTTAAACGTCATACACTCTCCAGCTGTCAACACTGCTATATCAACAATGTCAAATATGGAAATGGTCAGGACCGCTGTGGCAATCTCCATCTCTTTTTTTCAGGGTAGGAAACATACACTTCATCTTATTATTGGATTCCTTATAGGAGGCCTGGGCTGGGTCCGGCTTGACTTGCGGTCCAGACTTTGAGAAGTCCTGCACCAGATGATAATCAAAAGTTTCTGTTTGTACATCTGAAAAAAAATGTTCCTGTTACCATGACAACAGCGAGAACCATAGTGATGGCAGTGGAGATTGTTATCGTGAACCTCTTGAGAAAAAGCCTAAAGAGGAGGCAGCATTGTAAACTGTGTTAGTCTGTGAAGTCATTAATTTATCACGACACTTGGACAGAATTTTATTCCCACCTGCTCTGTCTTGCTCCTCTTCTTCTTTGGCTGCATTTCGCTCTGGTCTTGCTTGAAAGCATTTCTCCACTAACTCCACCCACAACTCAGCTTATCAAGTCACCAGAGGCCAGTTTTAGAACGTAAGGCATCGCCTGCTTCAACAGCCAATCAGCTCATAGTGATGTCATCTGTCGCAAAGATGTGCAGCATAGAGCAGCCTGTAGAAACACATGCTGTCTGAAATGACCCGTGACTGGCTGAAAATACTCAGTGACAGTCTGAATACAGAGTCAGGGAGAGGAACAGAAGTCTAGTGTTCTTTCAGACCACCTGAATTACAAAATGCTGAAAAGTTTTTATGGGATTTTTGCTGATGGTACCAAAGATAAACTTTTTATCTTGTTTTACTTGTTTTCATGTTTGCACTTTAAAACACACAAAAAATAAATTAGCATTTTTTTCCCCCAATAAATTAAGTTTATTTGTCAACAGTTGGTTTTACATTGTAATCTGCAGGAACCATGCAGTCAAGCTCTTTATAGCCAATACTAATAATGAAGATATTCCACATCACAGGTCACACACAAAGTTGAATAAACACAAACACCAAGCATTCCTCCTTCCACATTTTACACCTTCACGTATGTACACAAGCTCAAATTGAACAAATCCTTAAAATATTTTTTGTTTCTAATTTCTTTTTTGTTACGTTATCATCACCTAACTGGGAAAGCAGTGGTTTTAATTAACAAAAACAGGTAGAAGTAGTAACAGTTGAGCAAGGCACACAATTAAATTTAAAGAACCCTATTTTGTCCTACACACACCTCGCGTCTCAGCACCGAGCCCAAACCCCAGCATCACTGCTAATTATTGTTTCAAGAGTTGTCTACAGAATAAAAAAGAAAACAATACATGGTACAGTGGTGGTGTGTTTACAGCAGAATTAATAACGCATGTCTCCATCAACAGTCATTAAACCGTAACACCTACACAACAACATCGTCTCAGCTTTTCCAACTTTGGTCGTGTTGCATAGATAAATATTGTCTTGATTAAATTATTCATTTATTTTTGGACAAATCATCAGTTTGCAGACGCAGCTGCCAGCAGAGAGGTGAAAGGTTTACTTCAAAATGTAGATTATCCTGATGGGCACGAACACTTCCCATTATTCAGTGTACAGTTGCTTCTTCAACCACTATAGCAGCAGGTATGTCTGATACTCTATCACCAAATCTCGTCAGTTTGTTTGAACCAATCTGGACTTAACTGTTCAAAAAGTGTCTTCAGTTTTAAGGTGATACATCCTTTAAAGGTCACTAGCATGAATTTGCCCCAAAATGGAAAGATTTTCCACAGAATTAGCATGACTCATTGCCCCTGTAGAAAACTACAGTTACGTTCAGGTAGTTCTCATCAATACAAAAGCTTGAAGTTTTGGTGTGTCATCAAGAAGTTGTACTTTGATGGTTTATAAAGTGGTGAATATCAAATGTGCTGACTAAGAGTGCTTGAACCTGGTGTTCCCTTCCTGTCCTTCATTTCCTGCCACTATGCATTACTAACATTCAGCAGTCCTCGTCCACTTATTAAGGTGGAGTTTACCACCATAAATTTGCTCCAAAACAACTGACCAAATGGTCAAAACCAACTGTGCAGACTCAACTGACAGAGACTGCTTGCAGAGAATTTTTGTCACCATCAGAAAAAACAGCTGTTCTCCAAATTCAGACAAAGTCAGGCTGCACTTCTCCTTTACATTTAGAGAAGCCTTTGAAAAGCAACAAGGCTGTTGATCTAACTTCACAGGAGATGGTCCATGAAACGGTTCACAGGAGCCCAGCAGATTAAACCTCAGTCGGCAAAGTTTTAATATCAGGGTGGCATTCTCCAGATTCAAAGAAAATCAAGCTGTCAAAGTGATCAGGAGGATGGGGGACAACCTGATTTAGAAGGTTTTGGAACAATGTGACAAAGCTTGCAGCTGCAACATTAGACAAGACTGAAAAAACGGCCAAGTAAAGAGCAGCTTCAGTCAGAACATTGATGAATCCTCAACTCCCAGTCAGCAGGTATTAAAACAAAGACTTTGCTCTTGCTGTGTGTCTCGTTGATTATGTCCAACAATATTTTTACGCGTCCTAATTGGTCTGCAGGCACTCCTCCCGACCTGATCAATGGACTGAGCACTGCTGTCAACATTTTCAAGTCTGGTGGAGTAGAAACCAGTGTTTACTACAACCTTCTCTACTGTGTGGTAATATTTGTGCAATTGTTAGATGTTATAATTAGCTTTAAAAAAGTATTTATAAGCCAAAAGTATTTATACAGCATTGAAATTCCATCATGATAAAGTTTAAACAGATCCTCCAAACTGAGCAGCAGAACTTGTCTTCTGTCAGTGCATTTAAAAACAACCTGGATGTTGTTTTCTGGTCTAATCTCTGTATTAGAATGATGACATTGTTTCTTTGCCATTTGTTCTATAATATCAGCCTGTTGGTTTCTTTTGCTCCTGACTGACTGAAGTGTTAAAATTCACACAGCTACATGAGGTGCTTGTCAGGTAAACATAAACACTGGTCATTTCAATAAACAACTAATGAAAGAAAGATTCCACCGCAGCAGCTTTAAGTATTTTGCCAGATGTTTCTGGTCTATGAAGAATTTCATCAAAGTAATTGTATCACAGTCGTGAAAGATGCAGTCAAGAAACTTTGCAGGTGTGTCGTTGAGATCGGAAAGAAGGACGATTTTGGAGAAACATGTGGTCTGACCCAGGAGTACTGAGTATTCTTTAAATAATACAGTAATAGTTACTGCATGCTGACGATCGTCCTTTTTCTAGTGAAGTCAATTTTGAGTTTTGATATTTGCGTTCCACCGTCAGACTCATCTTCAGTTCAATTGACTGAATTTGCAAGGTTTGATAGTTAGTAATAAGAAACCCAGCTGATCCAACCAACCATTTCTCTGCAGATATGACTCATTAGTTTGGCTAACCACATCAGTACAGTTTAAAAATTCAGGTGGTTTTGTTTTACCATCACTAACCAAATGCCCCCAGAAATGTTTAAAATAGGCCCAATCATTAAAATAGATATGACTTTCCTTTCAGAAATATAACATTTAACTGGAATAAATTGTTTCTAGCCAAATGCTTTATATTGTTCCTGAAACTGTTGGATCATAGACTACGCCCACTGTATTGTAAAAATTAATTTGATAACCTGATTAAAATGCCAGCTGGATGTAATATTACTATGTTATCCTTATTTTAATCTTATTTTGATGTATTTTTTTCTACATGTTTTCCACAGAGTAATCTCCCGTCTAGACTGGGAGCGTATCAAGCCACGTTTGTGCGTCACGCAGCAAACACTCTCATTTTAATCTTTGCAGCTGTCTGAACCGGCTCTGTCATACTCGTGTTTCAGCGACGTTTCACGTGCGTAACCGCGACCTGAACCGTTGATTAACTCTTCAAGTCTATTATTCGACAATACGCGTGTAAAATGCAAGGGTGATGCCCAATAAAAAGACACATTTTCTATCTATCTATCTATCCATCTACAGTGTATACAGGCTGTCGGTCCTCTGTTGATTTCTCTCATCTTTCCTCTCAAACTTTATCATATGATTATGATGGGAAAACGGTGTGTGTGATCACCATTTAGTGGTCATTGCTCAGCCTCAAAGAAAATGTGCGCACACACACATCTTGTTTGGAAATCTGTAATCTGTAATAAAATCTGTAAATAACCTACTTCACCATCCGGTTAAGTGAAAAATTATGAATGATATTATATGCATCAGTGAAATAGATCAGAAATACTCACACATGATGGAGAAATGCACAAAGTTTGGCTGCTCCTATGCTGCGCGACGCTCTGTTTGGAAACTCGCTGCAGGAAAGCCAGAACCGGTATAGACAGTCGCTTCAAGTTGCCCGTGAACGCTGTTGTAGCACAAGCGCAACAGTGACGTAACACTTCCTGTCTAGTCACAGGGTGAGTCAGAAATAAACTCAGACAAAAACTTTTAAAAGTTGCTCCATCATCATTCAGAAACCTAATGGGCACATATTAAATGCATGGAATCAAACTAATTATTACAGTGAAACATCCAAATTTATCAAAAGTTCAAATCAGTTCAATGGTGACCCTGAAATTGTTGGATGAGTTTTTGTTCCAGTTTCTTAACAATGCGTTCAGGTGCAGCAGTGAGATTTGGGAATCAGAGGAATGAAAGACTTCACGAGCAGAGAGGGGGCAGCAGGTACGACAAAGCCCAGAAGAGAAATCCGCTCCGTGGGGAGGAGATGGAGAGAGGTCCCTTTACAGCTCGAGCCTGGAGGTTCCTGCTCCTAACACAGGAAATCTCTGGAAGGAGAGAGAGAGAAAGAGAAAGCGAGAGATTATCCTAAAGTCCAAATTGTAAAATCCAGACAGCTCCATCATGTCCCTCATTAAAAACACACTGTCTGTCATTGACTGTCTGCGCACTCCATACAACTGGTCCTGTTGCACCACTGACATGATGTGCCGATTTAGTCTGCTGGCCAGGCACTTAGCAACTAGTGTGTAGTCAGCAGAAAGCTGAGCCACAGGTTTCCAGTTTTTTAGCTCACTGAAGTCTTCTTTCTTGGGCAGGAGAGCCACAACTGCGCGCTGACAGCTCAGCAGAAGCTCCCCCCTCCTGATGCAGTCACAGAACACACGAAACAGGTCCTGTCCAATAGAGTCCCAAAATGCCTTGTAAAAGTCCACTGGCAGACCATCAACCCCTGGGGCACAGCCAGGAGTCATTTGGGAAACTGCTTTAGACAGCTCACCAAAGGGCAGATGAGAGTCCAGCTCAGATTTTTGTGTGGGCGAAAACTGTGGAGGGTCCTTCAGTAACATTTTAACACACACTGGATCACAATATTCAGGACCCTACAGTTTTGAATAAAACCGGACAGCTTCGTCCCGCATCTCCCCGACCACATGTGTGACACACCCATCAGTGCATTTGTTTTTCCTCAAACAGCTTCTTCTCCAAACCAAAGAAAAAGGAGCTAGGGGCATCCATTTCCCTCAGTGTGGTGAATCTAGCTCTCACAAGCGCACCTTTTGCTCCATCCTAGAGGAGAACCCCCAAATCGTTACGCAGTCACCAACTCCAACTCCACCTGCCTTATACTATGCTCCAGGGCCTCTAAGGCCCTCCTGGACTCAGCAGAGGAAAGGGATGTATATTGTTGACAGAAAACCCTTATCTGGGCATTGCCTATATCCCACCACTGACTGAGGGACTCTCTCTGCCTCAACCTACTCTAAAACTCCTGAAAACTAGAACAAAAAGTGGCATTTTGTAAAAGCTTTACATTAAATTTCCAATTGGCAGGCAAATGGGC
>JAQFJB010000007.1:1796822-1811131 GCA_029874875.1 Naso minor
TGGCAGCACAGTGTCTCTTATATAATGATGTAATTGTGCGTCATACTGTAGAAGCGTCCTTAGCAACGCGCCAAGTAATCAGCTGGTACAGACGGTGCCCAGACACAGGTGCCCTACTGACAGCAGCAGGAGATGATCAGTAACAGGATTAGACTCAGACAGCCTTCTTTTGGCCATGCATAACCTCTGGCAACAGACCATGACACTAACAGAAAAAACCAGTAACCCCCCCCAGTCACTGTTGGCTAAATAATAAATCAACCTTTTCTCACTCTCTCCTACTGTGGAGAAGGAAATGACTGTAGCTGTTTCACATCAACACCTACTACAGCAGACAGTATGTAGACATTAGGACACATCCTGTCAGTGGTATAAGTGCATCTAGATTAATGTTGTGTTTGTGTGTATGCACAAAGAGTCCATGTGTCTCTGGGTCACTGTGTCGAATGGAAAGTACAGAAGATGCCCTCCTTCTAAGACCTTAACTATATAAGCTGTGACTCTGCAGCGGACAGATGGACAGAAAAGAAAATATGGTGTGTGTGTGTGTGTGAGGAACACAGTGGCACAGATACTCTCATATTTTACGTGTAACTGATGTGGGACGTTATCGACACATGAAGATGAACAAAGGGAAGCAAAAAACACTGACATACAAGTGAAACACCAAAAATTGAAAGAAATGTGCTCAAACACAACACATGCACAGGTTCAACATCCACAATGGAAATATTCAAGGAAAACTTTGCAGATGTGTGGGTAGTTCACTGCTGCTACTGCCAGTCGTGTCTTTCTACACTGAGTTTCCCTTTGATTATATTCAGTAATAATGATGAGGACTTGATCTTCAACCTCATTCAGAGAGAACGAGTCAGAGAGCGCCTGGGAAAATATTCTACCTCACAGATGTTCATATTTTTTCATTTCTGACATATTCTAGATAATGAAAACATAGTGACAGGTGTTATGTTGCAGGTACGATGTCCATAAGTCCATACTAAAGATTTGATTCAAAATCGATTCTCAATTTGATACAATTTCCAATTTTTTTTTTCAAAGTTTTGCAAGACAGATGCACATTATGGCATGAAAGCAGAGTAAAGTGTGTATAAAAGATTAGTGTTTTTTATATATATAAATATATATATACATATATATTACACTGTAAACTGCTAAAATGTAAACTCACTAAGACAAACCTAGGAAAAAAAGGTAACATTTATTTCTGCTAAATTTGCATAAATAAAAACATTTTAACAAAAATGTTACTAGTGAGTTCAAAAACAAATTCAAGTTGTATCAAGTTGATCAGCCACTAATCGTCTATGATATTTATCATTTATGTCATATTTTTATTGGTCAGCTGATTAAAAAAAAATGTTATTATAATGGATTTTTAGGATTTGTGAATCAATTTTGAATCTTATTGAATGAGAATCTAGATTCCTTGTAAAGCGATTTTTTTCTCCACTCCTAATGTCCATTTGAGTAATAACAGACGATTTTCACCTTCTATTTTTGCAGGAGTTGGAGCATCAGACAGAAAAAATAAGCAACGTGAGCCGCATGCTTGCCAAGAGAGGGCGACACGATTGTTTTGGGATTTCTGTCTACAGTCCTTTTTGTGGTCATGTTGCCCCAGTTAGTGTTTTTCTGCTGCACAGATAGCTCAATTTTATAAAAAGTGAATTGCTCCCAAAGCACCTAGCATTGCAAACACAGCTTCAGGTGAATGACCTGACTCACCTGTATGGTGCCGGTGGTCCTCCTGCGGACAGTCTTGGAGGAAGACGAGGCCGTCTCCCTGCTGAGGCTCCTCTCTTGGCTGCGGCAGTGAGGAAGCGGCTGGGCCTGCAGGGCCTTGAAGGACATGGAGCCCATAGGGTGGCAGGAAACTGAGCGAGGACACACAGGCATGGCTACGGTGATGTACGAGGGGGAATGCGGAGCGTTTTGTGAAAGGTATCGATTGGGGGGGTGTGAGGATGTGAGGAATGTTAGCAAGGATGTGACAAACCAGAGCACAGAGCGAAGATTAGGAAGGAGAGGAAGGAAAGATAAGGATATCAGATGAATTAATAAATGAAGGTCGTGAATTTGGGACAACCAGCAGAGAAACAGGAGGCATGAAAAGAAGAGAGAGAGAGAGAGAAAGCGTTAGTGCTACTGACAGGAAGCATGACTACTAATAAACTGCAACCATCACTTAGGAGCAGGGATGCAAGATATTATCGGCACGTTATTAGCATCAGCCGATATTGGCTTTAAAATTAATTTGGCCAGCATGCCAAGATCCGCTGATATAACAACCAATAAAATAACAGGCTGCTGTTTCCTTGTTTAAACGCCGAGTCGACGCCATGTTTCACATGTTCCCTGTGGACAGACGTGATGTTTACTGACTTTGTCTCTTGTGAAACAGGCCAAATTTGTCCTGGTTGTGGGTTTTGTTCTGATTGTCTCAGGGAGCATCATCCAGTTTGAAGTAGGATCTATCTAACTTGTTTTTGTTTAAAGCAGTTGTCATGAATAAATATGACATGTTTTACATAACGGAAATTCAAGTATTTTTCTTCTCTTGCACAAGGAATGAATATAACATAATTTTAAACTGTATTTTATGCCTGCATTTGCCAGCGGACCATCACAGTAAGAGTATGCATAAAAATACTTTAAGTAAATTCCACAACAGAAGAGACTTGATGATCTCTGCAGTAGACCTACATGTTTGATATCGGCCAAAAATACAACATCGTGCGTCTCTGGTTCTAAGGGTTAAAGAGTGCTGTGTTTATTAACTGAATAAAAAGGATTCATTAAAAACACGTCCACACTTTGACAAACTGTTTGCATTAGATACAAAAGTGTGTTGTAATCTTGTCTGGATGTGCACAATCTTCCCTCTCTGGATGGATGTGTGTGTGTGTGTAGATAACTCACCAGCTCAGCCAGCTCGCTGTTTTTCTTCCTAATGATCAGCTGTCTGTGCAGGTGAGCGATGTCAGCTTCCCTCGGGAGCTGCATGTTTCTGTCCAGCCGGCCAGATTATGCTCCAATGTTGTTCAGTATAAACGTGTGAACAAGTAAGTGTGTGGCGATGGGTGACACAAACCCTGTTCTCAGTCTCAGTCTTTTGTCTCCAGGGGTCTCTGGCAGACTCCCAGAAATCCTAAATTTTAACCTTCCTCTTCAGTTCTTACCCAGATGTCCATTTTCCCTCCTCTGCCTCCTTCTGATGAAGGTGAAGCTTATTGCTTGAATGAGTTTGAGACACAGCACCAACTCCAGCCTGTCTCCACCTTACAACTACATCTGTTTCTACAAAAAAAAAAAAAAAACTTATCGTAAAAGACATGTTCTTAACTACCTGAACAGGTATTTTTGGCTGTAATGATGAATAATATGTGAAGGATGTTAGTCATGTTTATTAGGTGTGTAATAAAGAAACCAATAATTTGTTTCCAATCAGGTTCAGTGTAGCTTCATTACCTGCTCTTGTTATTGGGAACTGAAGCTGTCATTACTGTTTCTTGTTCTGTTCCTTGTTTAGCAGGAGAGTCCTGCATGTTGTGCTTTTTTCCCATTTAGCTTCTTCTTTCACTTTATTTCAGCTTTTCTGTTATTTTCGAGTCGTTTAATAGACTTTTCATGAACACAAACTCTCAGCAGTTTACATGCACAGTTAAGTCGAGCTACAGTTAAAGCTCGATTAGGTCATTTAATTGGACCATTGTCCTTGTCCAAGTAAACAAGCGCCAAGGGAGAATCGATTTATTGTCCGACTCTCGTACGGTAGGCAGCAATATGCCCCGTTCAGCTCGTTGCTATTGGATCTTCCTCTGGTTAGCCAAGCAAGCTATAAACAAGTTAGCAATCGGCTAGCAGAATCCATGTTAATCTGTGAAAATACGGACAACTTACCAGCTTCATATTTACGCTTTACTTTTGTTACAATTTTGATGCACACCTCCCCACGTTTCTGGGATTTTTGTTTTTGTACCAGCTTTCTACAAATTTATGCTGTTCAAGTTCCACGACAAAAACGCTGCGGGGACTATCAATCATGCTCAGATTGCTTAGGCCAGTCCGGGTCCGGTTGAGGTGTATACATGCAGGAATAATTCGACTTCCAGTCACATTATCAGGTAGCCTGGCGAGCCATACTATAACATTAAAATGTATAGTCGCAACGACCGATAGACCTCCGCTCAATCCAAGGGGCGGGATGAGCGCTGTCTTCCAAACTGCCTCTGCACGTAATAGGGTAGCGCTACGACCAATCAGAGCAAAGAACAAGATGACGTAGTCAAAGTGACGGAAACAGGCAATGGGGGAGTGGAGTAAACAGAAACTGAGAAGAGATACGGCTGACTTGAGCGCATTTTCTTGCTTAACTTTCAAAGAAAAGGACAAGTCTAATTCTGCCAAAGTTGAGTTCAAACAACTTATTTTCCTTCGCCAACGCCATCTTTCTTGTTGTTCACCGTGCAGGCGGGCCTGTCGTCATCGCGTTAAGCCCGCCCAACGACTCTCTAGACACATAGAGCGCTGTGATTGGTGAATACAAACGGTGTTCAGGACCTACAAAGTCCTTATGGCTCGTAGACGTACTGGCTGAGCAAATCTATTTGCTGCTGCTAGGGTGCGTCTAGATTTCTAGGCTAATTAAAAACACTAATACTACTGTCATTCCTAATGATACAAACTCAAAATAAGCCACACTTGATTTTTTTATTTTTATAAAGTTAGTAGGTTTATCAGTTAAAATTACTTCAGGCTTCAGATGTGACAGACTTGGAAAAACGACTCCTTGACAACAACACAGCTGATGTGTCCGAACGTCAAACAGACGTCAAAAAACAGTCAGCAAAGAATTGTGACAACAAGAAACAGAGTTTACCTTCAAGTTGAAGATGCGTGATGATGACATGGTGATGATGCAGTGATGATGCATTGATGATGACATGGTGATGATGTGATGATGATGTGATGACGTCATGAACACGGATGGGTTTGAGTTCAGCTCCGTCAGTGTTTCTGCTCTTTAATCAGGTAAAATAGATTCTTGGCTATCTGCTGTTTTTAAGAAGTGAACCTGAATGGAGCTTGATGTTTTGAGATCATTGCAAAAAATCTTGTGGTGTGTTCAGACTAAATATCAAGCAAATATAGTGGCGGTGGCACATGACAAATAAAGTCAATAGAGAAACGGGAGCAGATATTGATACGAATTTGCCCTCTACAGTAAAATTAATCTGGATTTTCATAAGCAAAAACAAAATTTCAACTGAAAATAACTCTCAAGTATATACTTCAAAAGTTTTTACCAGGCTTGCTAATTTTAGTGTAAAAAAGATTTGAGTTCCAAATGTAGACAGCAGAGAATTTAGTAAAACCAAATATTTTCCCTCTAAAATGAAAATAAGGTTCAAACTGTGAATAGGTTTTTGTGTCTGTCCAGTCTGAAGGTTGAAAGTGTAAGATCTGATTTGGTTTGTGTGTGACTGAACTGAGCCACTGCACGTTTGGATCAGTTTCACTGCAAGCTGCTGTACCTGCTGGACACCCGAGGACTCTCACCTGAACTGTCTGTTGATTTACATATTCGGTCAGATTTGGATTTATGGCAAAATCTGAAAACCTGCCTGAAGCTCTCTGAGGCACCAAGTCAGACTTCAGTTTGTAACGTGTTTTGAACTGCAAACTTCGGCCCGACGGGCATCATTTTCTTAAACAGAGCGGAAAGATCTGGGTTCCCCTCTCAACAAAAAATAAAATAACATAAAAAAGACAGAGTAAAATAAGTACAAAAACATATATTATAATTTAAAATGACATCCATGATGATTCGTCTCTAAAATAATATCAAACTGAAAAATATTTTGGCGCGAGACACAACATCCGGTATCTTTTCAACAGCAGCGGAACCACTTATGGAAGCAAAGTTCCGACCCGGCTCTAAATACTGTGACACAGACGGTGCGTGTCTGAGCAGAAGCAGGATGACGAGATGTTTTCGGTGATTTTTTACGAAGTGTTTGATCAACTTTGACGTGAAATATTTTTTTAATCGTTAAATCCAATGTGATGTTTTGTCCAAAATGGCGACAGACGCGCGCACGTAGCCACAGAAGTCCAGCTTTTTATTTTTCTTGAGTTTGTGGAAATTTCTAGCAAGTCTCGTCAGGTGACGTCAGGTTACAAATAGCCCACAACATACAGAAATATGACGCGCTGAGTTCTGCTGAAATGTCCCAACGTTAAAAAGACAACAGCGGACTGCGTTTGAATCTTTTTATTTTTGTGTTTTCTTGTTGAATCCATCAAACGACACGTGACAGAATTGTCTCTGCATGAACGTGCTGAAAACGGACGGAGGAAGCGAAACAACTAGTGGTAAATATTTACTTCTTTGATTTATTATTGTTGTTGTTTTTTGTTCTCTACTTCAGGCTGAATTTCAAAATGATTCTAATCATTTCTAAATACCAGTAGTTGTATTTTTCCTCACAACTATGAACATTATTTTCCAAGAATGAGACTTTTGAGTCTTCCCGATGTTATTGTTGTTTTGTTGTTGTTGTTTTGTGCTGCACATTAAAAGGTGAGTGGCCTCTTAAAGCAGCTTTAAGTTTGAGCCTCTTCTCATCCTGTTCAGTGGGTTTGAGTCACGTGACTGTGAGCTGCCATGGAGGCCTTGGAGGAGAAGCTCAAAGGTCTGTCCATCGCCCGACGGTCTCGCCCTGAGGATCCCACCTACCTGCTGGACGTCGCTCTGCAGCCGAGCGGCCTGCTCGCCGTTTCCTGCTCAAACTTTAGCCTCCGCCTTCACAACAAGGACAGCCTGAGCCTGGTAGGAGAGTGTCATGGCCACACGGGGCCTCTCTGTGGGCTGGTTTTCTCCCACGCCTCCCCTGGCGTGCTTTACTCCGGCTCTGCCGATGGGACAGTGCGGGGTTGGGATGTCCGCAGCCCGGCAACAGATGCAGTCCAGGTGTTTAAAAGTGACCCGTCACACAGCTATGGCAGCTTCGACTTGAACTGCAGCGACACTCTGCTGTCTGCTGGCACCGAGCAGGTTGACGGTGAAGACAGCTTCCTGGTGTTCTGGGACATCAGAAAACCGGCAGCTGAGCTCCTCGGAGTCTATTCTGAGTCACACAGTGATGACATCACACAGGTGCGCTTCCATCCTCGAGACAAAGACCGCCTGGCGTCCAGCTCCACAGACGGCCTTGTGAATGTTTTTGACCTGAGCCAGGGTGGGGAGGAGGAGGCATTGCTGGCCACGTGTAACAGCGAGTCCTCCGCGGGCGCCGTGTGTTGGTGCGGCGCTGAGTTCACTCAGCTGCTGTGCCTCAGCCATGACGAGGGGCTGCACCTCTGGGATCTGAGTCAGCTGGACACGGACGAGCCAATCACCATTTTCAGCAGCAGTGACGCTCGCAGCCTGAGTCTGCTGGCTGATGGAGGAGGTGTGGATTACCTGGTGGGAGGAAGGTGGCTGGAGGAGGCGCAAAAGCTGCTGGTGGTGGGAGGGAGGAGCAGCGGGGATCTCCACCTGATGGAGTGTGACGCCAGGGGGCTTGGTCTGCTGCGGAGCCTCGAGGGCGGCCATACCGCCACAGTGCGCTGCTTCCTGTGGGATGCAGCAGGAGAGGCTCTCGTCACTGGCGGAGAGGATGCTCAGTTGTTACTATGGAAACCAGGGGGGGAGGAGCTAACGACAGAGAAAAGAAAGTCCATGAAGAGCGAATCAGCTCTGAGACTCAAATCCAGACCGCATAAAAAGCACAACTATCGGAGAGACGAGAAGTAACGAAACTGTCGACTCAGAACACAGAATCACGCCAACTGACGGCGGCGTCCTGCTCCTCTGCCAACTTTGAACTGTTAAAGCTCCATCCCAGTCTGTCTCTGACTCGTCTCCATCAGCAGAGATCGTCTCTGTCTTCTCCAGATGTTCACATGTGACCACGATGTCAGGCTGCATTTTTAAAGCCCATTCACTGCCACGTTCTTTTGAACTACCGCTGTCACATTTTCAGCTACTTCCTGTAACGTTTATTGAATATGGACAAAATGTCAACAAACACCATATCTCACAGATAAAGATGTTTGGGGGGAAATGGGCGGGGCTTATGAAACCTGTCAGTGTTTTCGTACTAAACAGTTACAGGAACTTTTTGAGAGGAACTGTCCACTGGGGAACTAAACACCTTTAAGGGTTTTTTTTTCTGTTGGCATTTGCACCACCGATAGGAAACCTGAAAGCGACGTAAACTGGCCGTTGGTAAACTAACGTCACTTTATGGAACTTACTTCATCAAATGAAGGCTAACGTTACATCATTACCGCTCCAGTCTTCTGTTTGTGAATCTTGTGATGAACGCTGTTAAATCTCAAAGAAGATACAGTGAGAAAACGGCTCATTACGAGCTCTGGTTCCTGCTTTGTGTTGTCTTGATAATACAGCAGTCGGGTTTTTATAAACAGTGATTGCCAGCGTTGGCTGCTGAGTTCAACCAGTCAATGTACACTTGAGTCTGTGAAAATACCTGCTCCAAAGCTGGAGCTAAAAAAGCTCCTCAAAACGTCCTTCTCAGAGCTATAGTAGGAAGTTCCTGCGGTCAGAAACGGCCTCATGTGGTCAATGTTGACAAAGAACGACGACATGTGGGAATACTGGTGTGGTCCTTTAACTATGAAGTATTGTGATTGAATGTGATCTGGATACATCATTTTGAATGTGACATCAGATCCACTAAGCTTTGTATTTGCATGTGATGTTATTGAGCCGTGTTTTTTCCTTCGTTCCGCTCAAACTGCGACTCAATGTGCACATTAGTTCGATTAACATGAGGTGACAGATGAACACTGGAAACACTTAAATTCTGGTTGAAATGTGTTCCATGCTCGTCACACCTGCATTAAGCTGCATGTTAGATCCACATAAAATATTCACCTACAGATTTTTTTAATGTGGAAACGGGATCTGTCACTGAGTGAAGCAGCTCTGTCACCAGATTTTGAAGCATATTGGAAACGTGACAAAACTTTGTGTCCTCAGATATGTTCATGAGGGAACTGTGGGCTGGAGTTTTTTACGTCAGTGCAGCAAACAGAAGAAACAAAAGAAAACCTCAGAACACATCTAGAAGGATCGATGACAGCAAGTAAACAACAAATGTTTTCTCCTTATTTTTTGAAGTTTGAGTGCCAAAGACAGTCTGATGCTCCGCATGTGTGACGCCCTTCAGCACAGTCCTTGTGCACGTTCCTGTTCTTATAAAACAGTGTGCTAACCCCGAGCCCAGCTGATGCTGACTGAAAAAACACTGTGAATGTTAATGAAAGGTGTGGAGTGAAATTTCTTTGGTATTTTTAACTTGAAGATGTTTTCCAGTTTGTCTTAATGTTTCATTTTGACATTTTGTTGTTGTGATGTTTTCAGTTTAAAGCTGCTGTGATTCATTAAAGGTGCAGTCAGCAGCATTTGTTATTACTTCTAAACACAGCATTCAAATTAGGCCCCGCCTCCTGAGCTCGACGCCACCAGTAGTATCTTAGCGTGTACTTATACTGCTTGTACCTACACAACAGGCTACGTAAGAATATTACATTTGTTTTAATGGAGAAGTTGATCATTTAGCAAGCTAACAAGCTAACGGCAGGTGTTTGTCACCTACCTGTCCAACAGACAGCAGGTCAACTCCTCGTCGCTCTTCATCCTCAGCCTCTCCCTCAGTGCTCGAAAGTGACTGAAAGATGAACTGAGATTCACTCTCCTTCTAGAACGAACTTTATCCGCTTGATGTTTCTCCTCACAGGACTGTATTTCCTTTTCTTCACTGCCACGTCCACATCCGCCATTTTCTCTGGTCTGAACGGCGTCCAGTCGCTGTGTTTTATCCACTCTCACCCTCACCTGCACGCTGTCATTGGCTGGAGGAAACTAAACCAAAACATCCAAATCCAGGCCGAGGGCGGAGCTCTGCAGACAGTCACCATCACACACGTGCAGAGGATCAGAGGTGATGATGGTGCAGGATTCATTTTGGATAAGTCTGTATTCAGTTTATCAGGAAAATGCTTCCGTTTTTGTCGTGTTTTCATTTGAAGATGAAGCTGATTCTCAGTGAGATCCAGTAAACAACAAAGTTCAGTTTCATAAACACGGCAGAATCAAACCAGACAACATCAGGAAAAAATCAACCAATCAATAAGAAACACAATAAATAAGACATAAATAAAAATGTGAGGGCACAAAATAGAATAAAAAATAAATACAAACAAAACAAACAAATTCACTTCAAATAATATACTTTGACATCATTTTTGTTCTGCTGGTTTTGAAACATAAACATTCCCACATGTGACTGTGACATCACAGGTTCTGTCTGGACCGGGACGTCTATCACACGGCGTTTCCTGGACTGTCCACTGCTTTCAGTCAAAGCCCTCAAAGTGAAATGAAAACCTCTAACTCATCTTCAGCGTTACCTTCCTGATGACACTCAGCCAATCAAACACTCTGATCCTCAGGTCTGCAGATTTTTCCTCTCGCTCACCAAGAACAATTTTATGGGTTTGATCAAATTAGTGGGTGTAGATATATCAAAGTGGCGGCTGAATAATAACTGGGTAATTGCTCCCTCCCTCCTCCTCTCTCCGGGGTTGGAATGGTGTTATCAGTTCTTCGTCTTGCTGCCTCTCTGCCTGCAGGAGCTGCCAATCTCTCGCGGGGCTTGTCTCCATCTTATCTCTCCCTCGCACTTCACGCAGAGGAAGTTCTGCCAGGGCTGGGCCCGGCAGATAGCGACTGACCCGTCTCTTCCCTCTGGAGCGCTTTCTTTTTTAAGCAAACTGCAATCTGCAAACTGAACTTAAATGGCTGACTAGATCACCCCCCCCACACGCACACATGCGCACACACGCACACTGCACCTCCCCAGCTGTGGGAGAACACACCCTTCACTGTCTGAGGATGGGAGTTCTCCTCTTCCTCGTCTGTGCACCTGTCTCTCCTTAATGAAGCAGGAAAGCTGCCTGTGGACTCAGGTGGCAGCGCTTTGAAGTTGCCGCCCTGTTGGGAGTTTGAACTCGAGGAAGGAGGGTCGCTGTGAGCACGTCAAAGGCAGAAAGCTGACAGAAGTTAAATGACTCGCATAATCCCGCCGCTTTAAAACATTTCTCTCCAACTTTACTCCTTTGATTGACTGTCTGATGTCTGCAGGCAGCCGGAGAGGAGTCGCACTTTGTTCCAAAACAGCTAATCAAGGTGGAGGATCTTTGAGGAGAAGGCTGTTGAATTCCTCCTGATGGTTTTCTTCTCCTGTCAAAGCTGCAGCCGCTTCCGCCTTTTGTGTCCTTTATCAGAGTCAATCAGCTTCTCTTTGAGCTTCTCTCTTCCTAAATAGAACTGTGTGCACACCTACAGCTTGAATTGCCTCTTTCTTTTATCAACAAATTAGAATGTGCGTTGTTTTCACGCTGACACCTCCATCACGTGGAGACGCAGAGCGAGGAGCCAAGCTTGACATGCCTCAGCAGGAAAAATGCAAATCAGCATTTCAGCATCTCCCTGTTTTAAAACAAAGCGTGCTGCCATCTAGCAAACGTATCAAAACTGAAAAGAAAGTGTCTCAAGGTAGATCTGTTTAAACGCCAGTTAAGCCTATTAGCGTCTTATCAGAAGTCACAGTGTGTTTTTATTTGCTGATTAACCCTCGATGGAAGACGCTCGCAGCACTTCCACAAGGACGAGCTGCAGCAGGATGTTGGAGCTGTTGTTTCTTCTCGGCCAGCTGCTGTTTCCTGTCTCGGCCCTGTGAAAATGTGCATCACAGCAAATTTTCTAAGTGTGTCCGTTCTGATTTTTGTCTGTGTGACAGATGGTACTGCTGACAGCGGGGAGCTGGACCTGAGCGGCATCGATGACAGCGAGATAGAGCTGGTACGTACCTGCAGCTACACCTGAAACACAGACGTGTGAGAGTTCCTGAAAATCACAGCAGAAAAAAAGCAAGAGATGAGACGTCAGATGTTTGGTGCATTCATTGCTCTCCCTCTGCCTCTCTGCAGTATCTGCTGAGTGACAAAGAAATCAAAATCAAGACGGCGCTGTGGATGGCAGAGAACTCTGACTACCTCAAAGAGCAGAGAGGTACTTTGAGAATGCAGCAGGGTTTCTGTACTGAAAGCAGAATGTAATTTTTATTTTCTGCTGTTTGTCCCAGAATTTACTTTGACCTTTATCAGGCAAACAGAGTTAAACCTCCAGCTGAGCCCGGCAGAGTTGAGTTTGGGGCCTGTGGTCATTTCCCACTGTGTCGTATTGATGCTGTTATCTCCAAGTTTGTATGTTCAGGCTGTTTTTTGTTTCTTCTTTCAGAGAAGGAAGCAAAGGTAGCAAAGGAGAAGGAGCTCGGGATCTTCAAAGAAAAGAAGGTAACAGAATTCAGCAGCAGGCCGCTCGTCAGAGACAGAAAGTTGAACAGAGCGAGTGCGGTGGACACAGAACATTTGTTGGTCAGAGAGGAAAACTCCTGCAGTCACACAGACGATCAGTCGATTAGTCAGGAAGAAGCATACAAAGAGACAGAACACAGACAGCAGAGATGATGTGACAAAAGTCTGTTCAAGCCTCCATGATTTGATTTATGCTCAACATCAGGCGTAGAAGCATTATTTCTCACAGAACAATCCACTTGCTGATCACCACGAATAAATCTCAGAAGATGAAACGACAGCAACGACAGAGGAGGACGTTCTCGCTACAAGCGCTTGATTGTGTTTTGTGTGGTCTGCAATGCCGGCTCCTGAGTTTGACCTGTCAGTGTACACTTACATCACTCAGAGTTCCTCTGTTGCTGTGAAAATAACTTCTCTTGAATTGAAGCAAAAAAAGTCCCTGAAAGCGTAATTCTAAGAACTACGATCGTCTACAGTTCCTGCAGTGCATATGCAGTAAAATGAGGGATTCTGAGAAGTTTTTAGAGCTCTGGAATGGTTCCTCTGGTCTGAAAGCCTGTAATTTTTCATTGTCACCCTTTCTGTATTTGTGTAAACACAACTCAGCCTCAACTTTGGCCGAGAATATGTCCAGCACAACACAGCAGACTAACGAGGCTCAGATCAAGCTGTCAGACGCAGCAGTGATGATTAAACATGAGTCAAGATTCTGTTTCTCCCCTCCAAGAGTCTTACATCAAATATTTTTTAAGGAGAATTTTAGTTTCTTGCACAGTAAGCCTAATGATCATAAATATCCTTATTATAACTTATAATAAGAAAATTTACGATCATATACGATCTTCAGCAGCATTATTATGACAGCCGGTGCAGTTCTTTACTTTTTTAAAGCAGCTTTATTGTCGTGATACGATGAATTGTACAATAAAATTGCGAGGTTAGAATGGAGGGTTAGTGCTGGGCCACAGTGACTTAGCCCTTTATTTCACATCTGTGTGTAGTCATATATTTAAAATGTCAGTCAGGTCAACAGACAGACACTGATGCTGTGAGACAGATGCAGAGTGAGACAGATGGATGAGCAGGTAGACTAAGCACAGACGGACAGACAGACAGTAAGTGCCCTGTGAAACTGGTCCCCTCTCATTTCCTGTTCCCGGTGTTGGAGCGCGGAGCCTTTGTGAGAGCCAGCATCTGCTCTCTGGTTTTAAGTGGCTGGAGTAAGTGCAGCCTCCTGACCGCACTGATCCAGCCAGCAGCACACCGTCACTTCACCCACAAATGAGTGAATAAATAAATGAAATGAAGGACGTTCTTATTTTTATGCATGACAGACTGAGCAGCCTTTTGTAGTTTCTAACACTTCCTGTCTTTAGCTGATTAGCTGCTGTTTTAGGGGTCAATTTCCTGTCAGCTGAGGAAGAGGATTTCAAGTGAAACTGTTTTGATCTGTGTGAAACTTGAGAGATTTAAACTTTGTCACAATTGCATGAAATGTGTTTAAAAGTTTGTTTTAAGGGAAGAAGAAACTCAGCTGTCATTTTGAGAGAAGTCAATACTTTCATGATAACCATTTAGTGTCACCGTCATATTTGTTGGACTTTCATTCCGCAACGACGGGCCAAAAATCCAAGGTCTAGTCTGCAAAAGAATGTTTTGCAGTACACACAATATGTACAGCAGCAATTAGGTGCTCTTTGACCATAAAACATATAAATATATGCTGTTTAAACACAAATATACAAATATTAAAGGAGCTCTGTCACAATTACTGTGCATGCTCACAACTTAGAACAAAGTATATCTGTTCAACTGCAAGTCAAAATCTAGAAGGT
>JAQFJB010000007.1:1838951-1849514 GCA_029874875.1 Naso minor
CCTGAACAATGTCTTCATTAAAGATAACATCTCTGTTTTCCTGCCTCCGAGCCTAACTGCAACTTATTAAAATTAATAAACCGCATTTTGAAATGTGGCATTGTTTGTATTATTGGATGTTTGTGTTACTGAGAATAAAAATTTGCGTCTTTGCAAAAAAATAAGAAAAGAAAAGAAAAGAGATATTTGTATTTGAAAATTGACTCGGCCTATATTATACAGTAAAGCCTGTTTTAATTTGTGTGAAAACGACTGTATGAAGGTTTGGGGGTAGGTCGAAGTGTATCTCAGCTGAGCATTTTGAGGAGGCCTCATGCAATCATGTCAGACTGACGCGTCTGTGGTGTTAGTAGCCTAATAGTGCCAGTTGTTTTTAGGCTGTAATGAATCTAAAATGCATTAAGGCCTACTGGTGCTGCAGCCAACTATTTTTGCACAATTACAATGCGCAGTTATTCTGGAGTCACAGTTATTAAAAAACAAACAAATACATTAGACTTCACGCGCATGTTTTCTCTTTAGAGCACGCAGGGTCCAGATCTAGTTTTCCTTGTTGTAACGCCACTGTTGTTTGTTTGTTTTTAAATAAAGAAACAGTAGGCTACAAATAGTGATTCCCATAAAAACAACACACACACAGAAGTGGAGAAAAGCCTTCACTTACCCTCGGCAGCCTGCAGGACGCTGACCTCCAGGCCCTTGAAGGTTTTGCTGGCCAGCTCCTCCAGCGCGCACAGCGGGGAGGTGTGGCTGAGCAGCGGCCGGCCGGACAGGCTGTGACCGGCCGACGGCAGCTTCTCTCCGAGAAAGATGTGGTGCGTCGCTCCGCTCAGGGAACAGCTCTTCCTCACGGACGGCTTGTTGAGGATGTCCTCGATGCTGAAAGGCGTGAACGGCTTGTTGGAGTTGGCCGGTGGCGGAAGCTGGTCCAGCGGACGGCGCACCGCGGGGCACTGCGAGTCCTCCTGAGAGGTCATGGCGGCTCAGCGGGTCACACGTGACGGTCTCCTAATTTTGACAGGAACAGTTCAAAGCGGGCCAAGCTAAAGCTGAACAGAGAGAGAAGTGAAGTGTCTGTCCATGCGCACGTTGGCCGTTGGACTGCAGGGTCACTTCTGTCTGTCTGTCCCACCGCGTCTCCTAGTCACTCCAGAGTGACGCACGAGGCACGAGACGAAGCCATCCGGTGGACGGACGGTGATGCAACAAAGACGGCAGCGACTGACCACCAGTTTTAAATAAGTTGCTGACTGAGAGGCAGTCAATCAATTAGCCTCTCTCTCTGTCTCTCTCTCTGTCTCTCTCTCTGTCTCTCTCTCTGTCTCTCTCTCTGTCTCTCTCTCTGTCTCTCTCTCTCTCTCTCTGTCTCTGTCTCTCTCTCTCTGTCTCTGTCTCTCTCTGTCTCTCTCTGTCTCTGTCTCTCTCTCTGTCTCTGTCTCTCTCTGTCTCTGTCTCTCTCTCTGTCTCTGTCTCTCTCTCTCTGTCTCTGTCTCTCTCTCTCTATCTGTCTCTCTCTCTGTCTCTCTCTCTCTCTCTCTGTCTCTCTCTCTCTGTCTCTCTCCCTCTCTCTCCCTCCCTCTGTCTCTCTCTCTCTCTCTCCCTCTCTCTGTCTCTCTCTCTCTCTCCCTCTCTCAGGGATTTTTGACCAAATAAACACAGACGTTCTCTTTAGAACTCTGTCATGTGTTCATGTTCGTTCATGTGTTCGTTCATGTGTTCGTTCATGTGTTCGTTCATGTGTGTGTTCTCTGTCCTCTCCAGTATAATCAATGGTTTCGCCCTTCCACTGAAAGCAGAGCATAAACAGTTTCTGGTCAAAGTGTTGATCCCCCTGCACACTGTCAGGAGTCTGTCCCTCTTCCATGCACAGGTAAGGGGCGTGTGTGTGCGTGTGTGCGTGTGTGTGTATGTGTGTGTGCGTGTGTGTGTGTGTATGTGTGTGTGTGTGTGTGTGTGTGTGTGCTCCTGCTATCTCTTGAGCAGAGTGGATGAAGCTGTTGTTGAATGTACAGAAATACTCTTGTAATTTTTTGATGTCTGGATTTAAGAAGTTCTTGTGTACAGATTGGGATCTTCAGGATTTTGTGAATAGGGACAACAATACTGATACTTCCAATCGATTCTGATACCTACTGATACTTTTATGGATACTACTCTCTGGTCTGGACGGGCAGCTTGTGGCACCTTGTTGAGATCAAATAAACTTTTTGTCCCCGTGAGGAAATCAGCTGTGGACGCTGTCCACCCTACAGCTGCATGAAAATAAAATCAACTGTCCTATGAACGGGCTTTACAACACTTAACACTCACACACGCACACACGCACACCTGCTGACAGCATTGCACATCCCTCATGACCAACGTCTGGGTCACATGTTGGTGTTGAGCAGCTGAACAGACGACGGTTCAGCCTGGAGACTCTGAACTCTGGCTGCCGAGTGTTTGGGGGGTCGACTCGTCCGATGATAGACTGCTCATAAATCTTTTGGAGGGACGGATGGTTTTTGTTTTTCAGAGCCGTTCTGTGTCTTCAGCTGTACTGTCAGGTTACTGCAGCACACAGTAATGACACATCCCATAATGCTCGCTCACACCGCCTGGTAAAATAAAAACATAAACTTTGCAGCTTGTTGCAGATGTTACAACAGTTTTCCAGTTTATTGTTTAATTAAATATTTCATTTAAAAACATTTCAAAGATGAGACTTTCAAACGTGAAAACTGAAGTAATATTTAAACCTGCTCAGAAAAAAAATCAAAATCAGGTGTAATAAAGTTGAGTGTTGAATGTGAATATCACTCTGTGAACTGTGAAGAATTTAAACTTCAGCAGGTTAAAATGTTTTAACGAAGCCTTTTCAGTTTTGTTGGAAGTTGACGCTAAGCTAAAGAGCTCCAGCGTTCCTCTCACATGTTCTCTCTCTCTCTCTGCAGTTGGCGTATTGCATTGTACAGTTCCTAGAGAAAGACCCGACATTAACAGAACCAGTGAGTATGAACTGAAAACAGCATCGGACTGTCAGAGGATAAAATTCACCATCACAGGAACTGGCACACGCTGAGCGTTTGTTTTCCATCAGCTCCACCAGGTTGATCTCTTAATTCAAGTTCATGCAGCACAAGTCAACACTGCAACAACTAGTTTCATTTCTTACAGTTTTATTAGTTATTTTGTACAATTTTTTTCTTTTTCCCACCTGCCAAGAGACTACAGAAAAAAAAAAAAAAGTACCCAGTGGCTCAGTTGGTAGAGCAGGCGCCTCATATACAGAGGCTGTGTCCTCGCCACAGCGGCTACGGGTTCGATTTGAGGTGCAGGCTGGTTAAAGGTGTGCACAGTGCCTCACTCAGGTGAAAGGTGGAGCTTCCTGTGATTTTGGCAACATGGTCGTGCAGAGCCAGTGAAGCTGTGCAGTTTTCAGATGTGCTGTGACTGAGGGAGGGAAAGAAACAAACTGCAGACAGAAAGCAAAGATGGATGTGAGCGGTGTCTCTGCTTCCTCTCAGGTCATCAGAGGCTTACTGAAGTACTGGCCGAAAACTTGCAGTCAGAAAGAGGTGAGCTCGTCTCCCGCTGGCGTTTGAGCTCTGCGTCTCCCTGAACCGTCTGTGTAGTAACACTTTGCTCCCGTGTGCCATGCAGGTGATGTTTCTAGGAGAGCTGGAGGAAATCCTGGACGTCATTGAACCGACACAGTTCGTGAAGATCCAGGAGCCGCTCTTCAAACAAATCTCCAGATGTGTCTCCAGCCCACACTTCCAGGTCAGTGAGTGTCCACACGGACTTCCAGCCGCCATCAGGGGGACTGATGGTCTCATCCAACAGAATTTAATTTCTCAGGACTTTGTGATGAACTTTGTGTCTGTCCATGTGTTGGTGTGCGGCAGGTTGCAGAGCGAGCTCTCTACTACTGGAACAACGAGTACATCATGAGTCTGATTGAGGAGAACTCCAGCGTCATCCTGCCCATCATGTTCGCCAGCCTCTACAGGATCTCCAAAGAGCACTGGAACCCGTGAGTGACATCAGCCACAAAATCTGCACCAGCACCAAAACAAACTTTTCCTTTTTTTAAAAGATCATTTTCTTTTTGCCCAACAGTCTCTTTATTCAATTTTCAACATTATAAAGACAGAAAATTGGTTAGTCAAGGTGGTGACCAGGGAAGGGGGCGTGGCCCGTTGGTGGGGGGGTGTTGTTACCTTGGTGCCGGTGCATGCATTTATTAATTTATTTTTTTCAGAGGGACGTAGTCAAGGCGAGGGGGCATTTGTTGGCAAGGCGGCCGCCCTAACTATAAAGCGCTGCGGGAAACCCTGAATCTGGACTCAGTTTACACACACAAGTTTTCCACTGACATTCAGAATTTGAATATCCGGTTTCTGATGAGACATGCGGATATTGTTCTGGTTTAAGGGTCTTTTTTCTGGATGAGCAGTCAGAACATTCGCCTCAGTTGAGGTTCTTGCATCAGTTTGTGACGCACATCCTCAGAAAGGCGGTGATGACGGTTCACCACCGTTACTGCAGTTTCAACAGGAAGTAAATTCCTCCACAGCACTTAAACAAGATGTGTGTCATTAGGTTAACTGGAGTTTCCACGGCTGCATGTAAACGGGATGTGAGTGAAATATTCCTTTTCTTCTACCGTGTAAACAGCTTAGGCAGAATATCGTTTTTTCCGGATTAATGGCAAAAACTGGAGTGTTTTTAAACTGAGGTACAAACATGAGGACTGATGTAAGCAGATGTTTGCTGCTCAAAACAAAACTGTCACAGCAAGTGAAAAATCTGAGAAGTCGGAGGAAATTTAACCCACAAGCAGCTTTTTCAGAGGATTCGTGTGTATTTTGTGCAGTCATAGACTTTCACAGGATCCTGCTAAAAGTTTACAGACAGTGGAAGCATGAATGTTTTTTTTGTTTGTTTTTTTGACTTTATTTAGCCGGGATAATTCCCACTGAGATTAAAAACCTCTTTTTCAAAGGAGTCCTGGAAAGGACAGGCAGCAGCAGCAGTGAAAGTTTCAAAACAGGACAAAGAGGACGAAGAGGACAACATGACCGCGTAACACGGGGACACTGAGAGCGAGTCCGAGTCAAACCAAAGTTTCCTCTTCCTTTAAAATCGTTTGAAACTGTTCAGGGAAACCAGATCCTGGAGTTTTACGACAATCTGCACATTATTGCAGTCTGAAGGGGCAGAGCGCTGAAACGGCATTTCCCCGCTCTCTGTACGGACACTGGGGACAGACAACAGATAGAAGTCATGTGACCAGAGGGAGTGATGTACGTACAGCGTGTCTGAACAGCTGTGAACGCTCTCTCTCTCTCTCTCTCTCTCTCCTCCTCCTCCTCCTCCTCCTCCTCACAGGGCGATCGTTGCACTGGTGTACAACGTTCTGAAGGCCTTCATGGAGATGAACAGTACCTTATTTGATGAACTCACAGCCACTTACAAGTCGGACCGCCAGCGGTGAGAAGCTGTTCGCGCTCACATCATCATCATCATCATCATCATCATCATCATCATCATCACTGACTGAGGGCTCAATAATGTAACAGCTGGTGATCGCTGCAGCACGACAGCATCACACTTCACTGATATCAGCGTTATTATCAGCTGCTGTGATAAAATGAGGGAGAGTTTAAGTGACCACATTCAAAAATGAAGGAGAAGTTACCGTAAAGTCTGGAGTATAAGTCACTGGCTGTGTCTGGATGTCTCTTGAGGAAAACAGGTTTTTCTATTGATAGTTATTAATAAAAACTTGTCACAAGTTAAACAACAACTTTCAACACTTTATTTTTATTTGAGACACATTAAAACAATGTAAGTGAACCTGTTTTGGCTTTACAACTTCGTCGGGTGCAACATTTGAAAATAACATCGCTTCTCTTACTTCTAAAATAAAAAAACGTGTTTTACCAGCTCAGAGTCCATCTAAACAGTTTTCCATTGTGTTCGGCAGAGTCCACAGTGTGCGGCTCCTGTGCAGCTCTGCCGTCTGTTGTCGCCATGTTGAGTCTGTAATCCTGCTAGACGGTGACATTCGTTAAGCTCAGCCTGCGCTAACGCTGATAGTTGCAATGATGGCGGCTGCACTGGCGGCCATGATGGCACACGTCTGTGACAAAGCTTTAGCTCGGTTATGGCACCATCATTTGGGTAAATTAGTTAACAAAATAAAATACCTCATTGGATTTTACATGGGTATATAGTTTGCACCTCACTTTTTAGATGGAAAAAAGGGTAGGGTGTCTTACACACCAGGTTTTACGCTAATGTATTTCAAACTTAGACAAATGACACTCCCATCAGCCTTAGCTGCACTGTCCTGATAATTAGCAAACATTAGCATTCTAATACCTTAAAGTTAGAATTAATATCTCTGTTTTTTACCTTGCCTGCTTAACAGCTGCATGTTAGCATTTAGCTCAAAGCCTCATGGAGCTGCTGGCGTGACTGTAAACTAATGTGATCAAACACGTTCAGTGTAAACACGACTGATGTGGGCCGATGCAGACATCGAATTGTGGAGCAGGAAAATTCCAATATCTGATATTTATTGGCCGATATTATTCATATATATAAATTATTTGTACAGTATGAGCTGAATGTGTTGATCAGATCTTTGTGACAGATATCTGACATTTGAATGAACTTTATTCAAACATCAGAGCACTGATCAGGAAACACTTCTCTCATTAGTTATTAACAACAGACTGCCCTCTGCTGGGCAAACCGTGGAATTACACCATTTTAAATCACTAGCCCAAGCGTTTTTTCCAGCCTTAATAAAACATGATTAATATCAGAGAACATGGATGCAGAGGCACATATAACATTCGATTACACTCGTTCTGAGCAGACTTTGACTGGTCCACTGTTTCTGCAGTGGGTGGAAACAAACAGACCTCTCCAAAAAACTGGCCAACCAGAGAGGCAAAAGTTTGGAAGTGGCTGCTGTGTCTCAGACACACACACACACTCATACACTCTCACACACTCATTGTCCATGTTGTGTCTGTGTTCTAGTGAGAAGAAGAAGGAGAAGGAGCGGGAGGAGCTCTGGAAGAAGCTGGAGGACTTGGAGCTGAAGCGGGGCCTTAGGAGCGACGGGATCATCCCAACTTAACGAAGACCGCGCCCCTCTGCCCCTCCCCCCTCCCCCCTGTGACTCCCCCTCCCCTCCAGCCTTACCCAGACTCCCCTTCTCCACATCAGCCATGTCTGCCCAGAGCTCTGAGAAATCCCCCACACAGGCCATCGTCTCTGGACGGACACAGAGCGCCCCCCACTGGTTTCTTAATTGTTTTGTTTTGTTTTTATTTTTTTTTCTCCTGTGTTTGTGCGACTTACTTTACAGTAGATTCATCACGTCTGTTTTCATTATTTCAACAGCACTGTAAATAATTATTTTTTTCTTTTTTTCCCTTAAACTGATATTATTGCAAACAGAAAAACAAAACAATAATAATAATAAAAAAGGAAGAAAAAAATAGAAAATGAGAAAATGACTTGTGTGTGAGGGGACTTAAAAAAAAAAACACCTTTTGGACTGTAGGACATGAAATGAACTCTTGGAAAACAAAAAACAACAAAAAAGAAAAGAGAGTTTGATTTTAACTCTTCATCCCGCTCCTCTTCGTCACAGCCCTGTACATCGTT
The DNA here is from genome assembly GCA_029874875.1 of Naso minor. Classification (NCBI taxonomy): domain Eukaryota; kingdom Metazoa; phylum Chordata; class Actinopteri; order Acanthuriformes; family Acanthuridae; genus Naso; species Naso minor. The sequence goes on from JAQFJB010000007.1 coordinate 1,846,623, forward strand.
TTTATTTTCCTGAGTCTCTTTGCGTTTCCTGTCGTTGCCTCCATCTTTGTGTCACCTCCCTCCTCTCTGATGGTGCGTCAGTCTTTTCTGCTGTGAGAGACCTGGAGTGATGATGAGCCGCCGCCCCACCCCTGCCCCACTCTCTGGCCCCGCCCACCCGTCTACAGGTTCTACTTCCTGTTTTAAACGGGAAACGAGAACAGAAACACATTTAAAAACAGCAACAGGGACTTTTTGCATCTGAACCAACAGTCTGAGTGCGTTTACATTCACGCCGCCTTCATGTAACGAGGGCAAACTTCCTGCTGTGTTGTTTGCATCGGTTATTTATTCTTCTGTTCACTTTATGTCTTCAGTTTAGAACTTTTTCCACTGTCAAACTTCATGATGAATTCCCTGAATCTTCACATCGCAGCAGGCTGGACACTCGGCCATGAACTGACCGCTCGACCCCCAGATGAAAAATCCCCTTTGCACACGAATCTCAGCGCCGTTTTGTGACCATTGACGAGCAGATTTTATCCAACCTTACATCCCAGTCAGTCCTCTACATCAACCAGAGTGAATCTTACGCATGAAATGTGATTGTTCAACAAATTTAAAGGATGTTTTCTTGACCAAAACGCTTTAGTTGCGTAAAAATGCCCTCAGACTCATTTCTGCGTCCGGCCGTCGTTTCTGTGTCGTCATCCAGACGCAGACGACCGTTATGAAAAAACAAAACCTGATGAAAAATATTTAGTCTCTATTTCAGGAAATGCTGCGATCCGATCTTACAGAAAACATTCTGAGCAGTATATGAGCTTGAGTCAGTGTGAGAAGTAGAAGGTAAACAAACAAACAAACATCAGACTTGTGGAAGGACAGAGGTTGACTGACAGCAGATGTTTGTGTTGTGCGTCGTGTTGTGCGTCGTGTCGAGTCTCTCTGACCGTCGTTTCTTTCTCCATTTGCGTGAGCGGTGTCGCTCTCCGGTGTCGTGTCTCTGCTCACACGCGGTCGCCTTCCGTTACAGTGAATCCAGAACGTCAGAATGCAAACGCACGTGGTTCAGCTCCACCTCCTCCTAACACACACACACACACACACACAACAATGATGGACTGCCTCTCATCACTTGATTTTCTCCTTCCCTCTATCATCCTCTTTTTTACACCTTTGGCCCCTCCCCCTCTCCTCACCTGCCACGTCAGGTATCTGTGGTATCAGTCTGGCACTGGTACCTCTGGCCATAAACGAGGACTTACAAACAAAAACAAATTGTGCAAAGGAAACGCCAAATAGATCCTCCTCCCTGTTGTGAAAAGACGAGTGCCCCGCCCGCCTCTCCTCCCCCCTCCCCTCCCCCCATCTGGCCACTGGGGGGCGCCACGTTGACTTCACAGTATTACAACAACAACAGTGACAAAAAAGACAACCCTGTACATTGTTATTGAATGCAGTACACTGATAATCTTGTATCTTGTAGTAATTTAGCCTTTGTTTTTGCTTAGGAAACTGTGGAGAGGAGTACGGAGTATATAAAGAGGTATTATGGAACAAGACTTCTGGTATTTATGATCGTGTTCCCCCCTTTGAGTCTGTCTTTCTTTTCTGTCTCTCACTCCTCCCCCTTCTCTTGGTTTCTATCTCGTTTTGGATATTTTGATGAAGTTTCTTTTGACCATTGGAGCTATTTTTTTTGGTTGGGGAGGGAGGGGGGGGGTGAGGGTGAGGGCAGGGGGTCAGAGGGGGGAGGGCGGGTGAGTAGAGAGGGGAGGCATGGAGCAGAGCAGTTGGCCCTGTTGGGAGTGCGGCAGTGAGCCTCCTCCCTCCTCCCTCACAGAAATCGTGTGTGCTTTAGAACGGCCCAGATATGATTTAAAAACTGAAAAAAGGGTTGGAGAAATACAAATGTTTAATTATTTTAAAAAAATAAAGAGATATTAAATTAAACCTGTTTTGTGATAAAGCCCAGACGCTGGATTGCTTCATTTACTGGGTTCACAGCTCGTGTGTGTGAATGTGAGTTCAGCCTGAAACAAACATCTGGCAGCAGAAACAGATGTTGGCCGGAGAGCAGACATCAGGATGTGCTAAGCTAATGCTAACTATGCTAGTGCTAACATGAAGCCTTTGAGTGAACAGTCAGAAATTTGCCGCTACAGCATAAATCAGCCGTTTGTCTACATTTTTCTCAGTGAACAAGAAAGAACCTCGACATGTGATCGGCGTCTCACGCGCTCAGACTTCCTGTGTGCGACTCTCAGCTTGGAGCTCATTGGTTCATTTCATACAGCTTTTTGTCAGCTGATCTTTGTCCAGAGCAACTCAAAGTCCATCGAAACGTGAGACGACTTTGAGCTGTAAGTTAAAAAAATCTCCAGAATATCATTTCAGGTTTTTCAGCTGCTGGAGGAAACAGAACATCTGTTAGGACTATTTTCAGCAGCGGATGAATCCACATTTGATCTTTTTCTGAGTGTGTGTGTGTGTGTGAGTGAGAGAGAGATTGAGTCAAAGTAAACCACAGTGTGTGTTCATGGTGATGTCAGAGTGACTCGATGCGTTTGAAGAGTTTTTGACTCTGGTTTAAGTCAAAGAGTCAAACATGTTTTCTTCACATGTGTAAACGGTGGAAGTCATGTGACAGCTGTGACGGTAAATGTGACTGTTGAAGAGCAGGAGCTTTAAAAACAGCTGCTGGGGGAAAAAAACAAAAACTCCAAAATGTGTCTTTGTGCAGCGTTGCAAGTAAAAGTGCACAAATATCACAAGGACACAGCGGTGCATCATCTGACCGACAAACAGGTTTGTTTATTTAATTTTTTTCTGATTTCACCGGATGCTGCTCACATCAACACAAACAAACAAACACTGTCAGCTGGGGGGTGGGGTATGTTGAGTGTCCTG
>JAQFJB010000007.1:1930273-1940407 GCA_029874875.1 Naso minor
GAGGATAATAGCTCTCCTTTAAACTGAATGACCTGTCAGGCCGTGATTTGGTGCCACACACACTTATAAAATTTCATGGTTTGTTATATTCTTGTCACTTCCTGCTCCATTGTTGTTTTCATATATCTGCTGTCACAAAGTAACACAGTAGCTCCAACTGTTAGTTCTGAAGATTTATATTGTTATTTATATCTTTTACTAATTTGGGTCTTTGAAAACTTCATGCAATAAAAACAAACCACAGCCATCAATAAAACTTTATCAGAAAGGAAGGAAAAAGAAATGAATTTATTGAAATGTGAAGTTTCCGCTGTGTTACAGAGTCTCAACAACCAGGGTGAAGGGCTGACATGTTAATTCAGGTAAACAAGTGCTGACATGCTCACCGTAGTGGCTAACCAGCCACTCAGCAGAAAGGTCAGCCAAGTGTTGCGAGGCCAACCGGCCCGTGAGTGAAGACCTGGGCTGCTTTCATCAGCAGCAGGTCCGAGAGGCCTCGCGATCAGCAGGAGGGCAACATGAGCGATGAACCGCAGCCAGCAGAAACAGAGATGGTTACCATGACGCTGCCGACCGTACTACGAGTGTGTTTACATGATCTCCTTCAGAGGAGTTTCCATGTGCACGAGGTTGTGTTCAGGTGCAATCCCTCTGTGTGATGGAAACAGTGTGCATGCATGTGTGTACATCCCTGTGTTTATGCATTAGTTGGCTGCACCGTCTACAGCCAAACAAGCATTGAATTGCTCTCTGTACCCTCAGCGAGGCGAAGGAACAAACACACACAAACAGCTGGTCCCCCATGTCCTAATAAGAGAGTGGCTGACTGGCAGAACATCGTCTCCACCCGTTGCAGATTAGATTACACTCCTCCAAGCCTCCTCAATCTGCCCGGCTTCACCTGATTAGTGCGTCTGATGCAGCAACTGCTGCTTAGTCCTTTTTAATCATTAAAGTAGAGCCACGGGTTGAAGCAAGTACTTGACTGAAACGACTATCTGGCAGAGGTGGCCAAAGTACACACATTCTTTACTTAAGTAGAAGTACAGGTAATTGTGTAAAGAAAGACTGGTAAAATAAGAAGTACTGACTAAGCTTCTTTACTCGAGTCAAAGTAATAAAGTACAGGTTGTGAAATGTACTCAGAGTATCAAAGTCAAAAGTTTCCCTCCGTAGGACATTTCTGTTCAAAGCTGACTGAAGCTCATGTCATATTAACATAAAGCAAAGACTATTAAACTTAAAGGTAGAGTCAGTCTGATTTGTCCGAGCTGTTCCTAAACGCACCAGGAAACGAGCTGATTGTTGAGTCTCATTCCCAGAATGTCACACAGAGACATTTTGGGTTGGTGAAGCGTCCTGAGCTCAGCCACAAAGGCAAAAACATTCAAACTAAAGTAACGAGTCTGTTTGGAAAATGGAACGAGGAGAAAGTTCAGATATTTGTGTTCAAATGTAGAGAAGAAAAGTCAAAAGTGTCAGAAAAATAAATACTCAAGTCAAGTACAGATACCTGAAAAATCTACTTACAAGTAAGTACAGAAACAAAGTATTTGTACTTTGTAACTTCCCACCTGCTCCCTCCACACCATGCAGAGCTGCACTGTAGGCTCAGTCACCACAGTGTCAGCAGCAGTTTGCTTTAAATCCCTGCAGCTCAAAGTGCTGCGTTCAGTTTTATGCTGCCACTATCAATTAGCTGGACGAGGGAATAAAGTGCTCTACGGGAAATAAGACTGAAATCTGTCTGCCAGGAGACTTCACTGACAGGATTATTTTTATAAATTACTTGAGCATTATATGTTCAAATTGTTTGTTTTTGAGAAAGTAATCCCACTAAAAAAATGCAGTTTAAACATTTTTCAATGAGATGTAAGTTTTTCAGATAAATGGGACTTCAGTGATTTCTGGTCCATGTTATTGCTGTACATAACGTGAGGGTACTCATTTGTAGGCATGTATGTGTTGCTTTATTTGAAATCTTGTACATTTGTTGTGTTTGTGCAGCATGAAGGTACTACACCTTGTTTCCTGTCCAGAAGAAATGTTTTCTTGTGAAGTGTGAAGACTGCGCCCAGTGTGTGTATATGAAGATTTCTGGTCATGTGTGAACTGTAGGTGTTTCTCCTGTTTTTTAAATTTATTTCTTTTTACAGTGACTATATGTGAACTGTACATTTTTTCAAAAGTGAAGCTGCCCTATATGGATGCAAAATTAATTTCAGTGCATACATATCAATAAAGTTGTGTCGAATCATTGCAATGTGGCAAACCACAATATCTTAAAAAGCCAAGCACTAAAGTCTGTTCTTGATGTTGGAAACAGTTCATCTCACATCAAGGTCCCTTCAGCAGCTGTTCTGCAGCTTTTGATTCTTTTACATTTCTCAGAAAAAAATGGAAATTATTTTCACCCCAGAATTCCACAAGAAAACTCTGTCTGCTGATGAAGAGGTGAGAACCAAACCAAAGGTCTACATTGAATACTGAAATGACCTTGTTGTGATATTTTCTTCTCGGCTGCTTTTTCTGAGCTTAAAAAAATTAATTAATTAATTACTTGTTTTATTGATTATTACTTGTTTTATAGTTGTTGTTGTTGTTGTTTTTGTTCTCAATCGAAGTACCCAGAGCGAGTCTTTGACAATGACTCAGATTTGATGTAAATTCTGACGTGGCCTGTGACAAGGGACAGCAACACTTACGTCTTTTCATGTAGAAAAGAAAATGTCATTCACTGAATCTGTTCCTACCTCCTCTATAATTTCCTGGTTCTGTAACCTGAACATGGTGAGCAACAGAACTGTGACGGTGGCTGGCAGGGTGACCCCGCTGACAGCAGCAGGTCCTGCGAGGCTGGCTCTATGTTAGACTGAACAAACTGCCCCCTCACCTGGAGTTTGAAAACCCTCTGTGACAGTAAACTGAAGTGAAGGACTCCATATAAAGCAGTGGTCATTCTGAGTAAATGCTCCCATAACAGTCTGTTCTGAGTTCACTCACCTGTGTGCCTTCTTCCTTTGCAGGGTCATCTTAGCTGAGACTCCGTCACTCTTTCACGACCACTCACTCGATTAAGGATTGGGATCTGTGATTCTGTCAGCTGCAGCGCTCAGGCCTGAAGTCTGTCAGCTCTGAAGTTACTGTTGAAGCTCTGGACTTGTCACTGTTTGCTCCTCAGACCTTAACAAGCTTTTTATCACCCTGTGTCCTGCCAATCACAGGCTGACGTCCTCACCTCAGACTCCCTAAACCCCCTGGAGGCTCTTCAACCTGTCGCTGCCCATCTCTTTCAGCACCAGCTTGTTCCCACTCCATTAGCTTGATTAGAGGAAGAGTTTGCCCCTTTGTTCATAGTCATACACATGGAAGACGGGGAACAACGTAGTCAAACACAGTGCCGACCTGTGTCTGCTCTCACTCATGCGAGCTCAATTAGCCGGCTCCAGAGACAGAGGCCGCTCCTGTTCTCACATGCTGACTGAAATGACTTCACCTCTGAGCTCCAACGCCTCATTCTGCCTCATTCTGCGGCTTTGTCTTATTCTTGTCATCATGTCTACCTTTACTTGTTGCATCTTGTGACATTTCCTCATGCACACAGAAAAAAGTGGTCTCTTGCAGGCTTTACCACATGGATCAGTCACTTTAGACAGACAGGATGCATGCTGAGGTTGAGTCAGCCCTCCAACGATACAACGACAGGAGAGAGAGACGTGATGAAGCTGGAAGAATTGATTTGGGTGAGTAAGCACCTCATAAAGAAATTACCATGGTGAGAGGCCCTGCGGGCAGTGTATGGAGCCAGCCGAGCAGAACTGCTCTCAAGTATTTCAGGAAATTAATCTTTAAAAGTAAAGTTTAAAGTTGAAGGCTAAGCAATTAAAGTTAGATTAGAGAAAATATTGAGCAGGATGAGTCAGGGACAGGTTCATACTCCACTCAGACATGCTGGCTCTCCTTCTCAACGCATCTGAAGGCTCTTACTGAATCGTGTGCAGTGTGGGGAGTTACAGAATCCATGTAATTGGATAACAGAAGTGATTACAATGATGTTAATTATAATTCAGTACAAAAGAAGTAAGCTGGGATTTCCACAATCCAGCTTTTGTATAATTATTCAGATTAATAATTGAAAAAAAACAAAACATTTTTTTCTTGTCAAACTTCACTAAACTTTATGGAAAATAGTCATCATATATATTTTAGCCCTTACAAATTCATATAATACAGTAGCCAAAAGTTTGTCAGTTATTGAATGGTAAACCACTCAGGTGCCCTTGGGCAAGGCACTTTACTCCAACCGCCCAGGTAGTGCAGCACAGCATCAGGAGATGGTGGTTATGCTAAACAGCTCATGATTAAACCAAATGCTACAAAATGAAACTTCATAAATATCCTGTGAGCTGTAGATAAAGCCTTTAACAGGAAATAATCATGCTGGTTTTTCCTGGAGACATCACTTCCTGCAGTAACATGATGCTGTGCTGACCTCTGGTGCCCATTTGTAGTACTGACACTACAAACTGCAATACAACACATGTTCCTTTCTTGATTTGATGAGGTTTTTTAAATTCTGATTTGGTGTAAATGTCATCGGTGTTGCTTTTCTTTGACATTCTTCTTCTTTTACATTAAAAGTTTTATCAGGTGTAACCACAGATTGTATAAAAGAAAAGACTTTTATACAATCTGTGGGTGTAACTGTACAAGGTAAAGGGGAAAGGCCAGAGAAACAGTTGTGTGAATAAACAGCACAACTACAGAATTATTTTATTTATTTTATTGAATTATTTAGAATTAGAATTAGAATTATTTTATTCTTTTAATATTTTTGTGTCATTAATTTATAATCTGTCATTTAGAAGCCTGGTACTCATTTTTACTTACTGATGATCTTAATGAACAAATCTAAAAGTTTAGCTGTTTTGCTGAAATGCTGAGCCACTCTGTGAAAACTTTGACCCGTGTCTTGAACAGTAAGGCTCGGAGCGTAAATTTAATATTGCTGTGGACTTACTGATAGTTGCGACCACCTACAGTAAGTTCTTTTCTGAACAGGACCTCTCTGACTCGCTCATTGTCTGTTTGCGCCCATTGTTTGCGCCCGGAGACTGTCAAGAGTGCGCATGCCCAACGAACATGCACTCTCAGAAAACTGCGAGTATGGACAACTGCACGATGAACTCTTGAGAGACAGGCTAGTTGTGGGTCTCCAAGATGCAGCTTTGTCAGAGAAACTGCAGCTGGATAAAAACATCACTCTCACCAAAGCAATCACCATGGCTAGGCAGTCCGAAGAAATTAGGCGCCAGCAGTCGGACCTGAGAGGGGAGGCAAATGCCAGTAAAGTAGCTGTGGATGCAATGCACTTTAAAAAGGACAAGCAGCGCAAAAACAAAGTCAAAGAACTGCCACAGGGGCATCAAAACCCATTCAAGAAACCCATACAGACTAAGGGGGGATATAAGTCATGCAATAAATGTGGCAAATTGCCTTCTCACCCTACATCTCAATGTCCAGCTAAAAGCGTGGAATGCCACAACTGCAGTAAACGTGGTCATTATGCAAGAGTGTGCAGATCAGCCAGCTCAGTTAATACAGTAGCTGAGGACACAGGTGAACTGCATGATGCAGGTGGACTGTTTCTAGGATCAGTTACCTCTGAGGACACTGGAGGTCCATGGATGGCTGACATAAATGTGAAAGGTAGAAAAGTTACCTTTAAGATAGATACCGGAGCCGATGTATCAGCCATTCCCGAGCATGTGCTTGCAGGCATTATAAGCAGAGACAGAAAGCTAAAAAGAGCTCAGAAAACACTCTATGGCCCAGGGGGTAAATGATTAGATGTCAGAGGGGTTACTACAGAGACACTTTCATACAAGGAAAGAACCACTCCAGAGAAGTTATTTGTAGTGAGAGATCTACAGGTAGCACTGTTGAGCAGAGCAGCTTCACTGCGGCTCAAGCTTGTGGCTAGGCTAGACAGCATAAGCCTAGACCTAGACACAGTGAAAGTAGCTTACCCAAAACTCTGTGATGGTCTTGGCCGGGTTCAGAAGCCCTACACAATAAAACTTAAATCTGACGCTAAACCATTTTCACTGAAGGTGCCGCGACGGGTCCCATTGCCTCTAATGAGCAAAGTGAAAACAGAGCTAGACAGGATGGAGAGTCTAGGGATTATTAGTCGAGTAGAGCAGCCTACAGACTGGTGCTGCGGCATGGTCGTAGCCCCAAAGAAGGACAAGGGAGAGGTCCGAATATGTGTGGACATGACACTCTTGAATGAATCAGTGTGCAGAGAAAAATACATTCTTCCCTCAGTTGACCAAACTCTTGGCATGCTTACCGATGCAAAGTTTTTTAAGGTTAGATGCAAACATGGGATTCTGGCAAATTCTTTTGGCCGAAGAATCAGCGCTACTTACCACCTTCATCACCTTCGGCATTTCCTGTGCGCTGGAACACTTCCAGAACATGATGGTGACTGAAGTGACGGCAGGCCTTGAAGGTGTTGTCTGTCACATGGATGACCTCCTCATCTGGGGGACCACGAAGGAACAGCATGACGAGAGAGTGCATGCAGTCCTGCAGCGTGTAGAGAAAGCAGGAGTTACACTCAACCTGAAAAAGTGCGAGTTTGGAAAGAAAGAGGTGAAGTTTCTCGGCTATATCGTCTCAGCTGATGGCCTGAAACCTGATCCTGACAAAACAAGGGCTGTGCAGGAGCTTAAAGAGCTGACGAACACAACCGAGGTCAGGAGCTTCCTTGGTATGGTAAACCAGTTAGGGAAGTTCATACCTAACCTGGCGGAAAAGGACAAACCGCTAAGGGACCTCTTGTTGAACAAGAATCAGTGGTACTGGGGTCCAGAGCAGCAAAAGACATTTAACAGACTTAAGCAGGAGCTATTGACATCACCTGTTAATCTCCAGCTGTATGACCCTAACAAACTCCTGAGAATATCTGCCGATGCTTCATCCTACGGGTTGGGGGCAGTGATGTTACAAAAGACTGGAGAGACATGGGCACCTGTTGCCTACGCCTCACGCTCGCTGACAGCGACAGAGCAGCGCTACGCCCAGCTGGAAAAAGAAGCGCTAGCTCTGACTTGGGTGTGTGAGAGGTTCAGTGACTTCGTCCTTGGTCTCCACTTTGAGCTGGAGACGGACCATAAACCTCTGGTGAGCTTACTAGGTGGGCGGGCTCTTGACTCGCTGTCACCTCGGATTCAGAGGTTCAGGATGCGACTGTTGAGATACTCATACACCATCTCACACACACCGGGTAAGAGCCTCATGACAGCAGACATGTTGTCACGTTCACCCCTCGCAAATAATACCACACAGACTGATATGAGCCTGATGGAGGATACCAACATCTACGTCAGCAGTGTCATTGAGGGTCTCCCGGTGAGCGACAACTACATGGCTGAGCTGCACGAGCAGCTGTGTGCAGACACCGTTTGTGCTAAGGTAATGAAGTACTGTCTGGAAGGCTGGCCTGACAGGAGCCTCAGACACTACTGGGATGAGAGAGCAGTCCTAAGTGTACACAGTGGCCTTCTCCTGTGTGGCACACGCTTAGTCATACCAGCTAACCTGAGGAATGATGTACTGGAGAAAATCCACGAAGGCCACCAAGGTATAGTGAAGTGCAGGGGCCGCGCTAGCCGGACAGTGTGGTGGCCTGGACTGAGCAGTCAGATTAGAGAGCCAGTTCTTAGGTGCAGAGAATGCTGTAAAGAGACACTCAATGCAAAAGAGCCTTTGATGCCTACCAGACTACCAGAAAGGCCCTGGCAGAGTGTAGGTGCTGACCTGTTCTCCCCAAGAGACAGCACATTCCTACTAGTAGTAGATTATTATTCATGTTTTGTTGAAGTAGCTCAGCTCAGCCCAACCAGATCCACAGATGTGATAGTTCACCTCAAGTCAATATTTGCCAGACATGGCATCCCAGAGACTTTTGTGAGTGACAATGGTCCACTGTTTTCAGGTGCTGCAATGAAAGCATTTGCATCAGACTACGGGTTTGATCATGTAACGAGCAGTCCCAAATTTCCTCAGAGCAACGGGGAAGCAGAGCGCGCTGTCCAGACAATCAAAAACTTACTCAAGAAAGCCCAGGATCCTTACCGTGCATTGCTGGCTTACAGGGCTACACCTTTGAGCAACGGCTACAGCCCAGCTCAGCTGCTCATGGGACGTCGCCTTTGCACGCCGCTGCCCGCCTTTCCAGAGACTTTACAGCCAGTTCTCCCAGACCTTCAAGCTCTCCAGCACAGGGAGAGGAAACAGAGAGAAAAGGGGGTTAGACACTTCAGTCTGAGACACAGAGCAAGAGATCTCCCAGAACTCTCACCTGGAGATTCTGTGTGGATCTCAGATGCAAAAACCGCAGGGACTGTGTTATCTAAACATCATTCACCATGGTCCTACCTGGTCAGTGGACCACAAGGAACTCTCAGGAGGAACAGACTACATTTGGTGCCCATGCCAGCATCTGAGTCTCGGAGTGCGGCTCCTCAAGAGACTGTAACCGAGACTGTGTCACCAGTGAAACATCAGGATGCAGCAGGCCTCATGAGGACAAGGTCAGGCAGAGAAGTAAAGAGGCCACAAAGGCTTGACCTGTAAAGACACTGAAAAAAAAGAGGGTAACCGAATGTGAGACTAACTGTGAAGAGAAAAAAGTGTGCATGAAGTCGAATATGTTCAGTTATAGTGTTTTCATATGACTTATGGAGATGTGGAAACTGATTAATGTTAGTAAGGTTTATTTTCATGTTTACAGGACTGTCGAGACTTAACTGTTACTGTGTTATGTTAAATGGTGTCACACTGAAAGCAAGAGCTAAGACAATGCAGTTTTGTTAATAACACTGAGAATGTTTGATTTGCATGGAAGCCTAAGCTAAGGTTAAATTAAAATGTAGCTAAGGGCAATGTTTGGACTTAAAGGAGGGGGGATGTGGTGTAATGTTATTTTGTTTACATGATGATGTCAGCACAGGGGAATGCTGGGATAAACATGTGCTGCATGTAACCTGCCTTAAAGAAAGAGAGCAGTAAACGTTCAGAGCAACTACACAGGTGTCCTTATTTTAATATAAGGACATTAACAACTCAACAGACAGTAAAGTCTCAACCGTCCCCTCTATCTATTCAGAGGGCAAAGTTGAATTCTGGACTGGTTTGCATAGATCCAGTTTTTTTGGTTTGTTTTTCATTTGTATGGAAAGTTTGTACGTTAAACAAAGCTGACGTTAGTTAGCTGAACTGCCATACCGGCGTTAGAACTGCCGTTAACGTGTGACGGTCCGCTGAGTGCGGTGCAAACATCAGTCATCTGACATGAGCACTATGCAGACACCTACAGCAGCATTGTCTGAAGGCAAAGGACAGCGTGTACAGCCTGTGCTGAGTCTGACAGTGAGTGAAGGAGCGTGGGGTCTGCTCCACACTGAGCTGACGGGACACTCAGGGTCACGTGTGCCTGTTGATGGCGGACCTTTCACCCGGCTGACAGCCACCTGTGCCAAACTGTAGCAGAGGGTGTGTGCTGGACCCTCACTGGTTTCTATATTTAGTGTCCCAGTGAGTGTCTTTGCCCGCCCCGGTATGACCGTGGCTTCTCCGGTGACAGTCCGGCCCGTCGTGGAGCTGTGCGGGCTGCAGATCCGTCAGAGTGCGCCTCGGGTTTCACATCCACGCAGTGGCTGCACCTGAATCTGCGCTGCGTCACGCGCTTTTTTCCTGCATGTAAGTACAGCCAACTTTTTGAATGTTCACCTGTAGAAAGTGTGTCTGCAGTTTGAACCGCGCATTGGCTCTTCATGCCTTTTTTTTTTTTAAACATAATCCAGGTGTAATTGATCCCGACCCGCGTGTTTCTCTGCCCGGTGTGTTCTCCAAAGATTTGTTTCCTCTCACGACTCAGTCGCAGGAAAGCTGCAGCGCAGCCGCATGTTATTTACTTGATTTAAAAGTCCTCTAGTCTTCCTCAAGGACTCATCATCGGAACGTTTGGAGTGAAGTGATCTAAAAGCAGCCACACACACACACACACACACACACACACACACACACACACACACACACACACACACACACACACACACACAC
>JAQFJB010000007.1:1954288-1974273 GCA_029874875.1 Naso minor
TTTAGGTGGAGGCAGGCTAACACTTCCCATTGACTACCAGTATTTGAGCTAAGCTAATTAGCGGTGGGCGAGCTCTGCCCATCTCTTCCTTGTTGCCGTACGCACAGTTGAAAGAATGAAAGAATGGTATCTATGTACTTGTCCGGAACTCAGGAGGGAGGCAAATAATAAAAAGAAAAAAAAAAGTTGGCGTATCCACCTGAAGTTATACTGTTCTGCAAAGAGGGGCATCAATCTAACACTCAGCATTCCACCTTAGAATTATGGGTATTTATAAAATGTTACGGCTGTGTGCCGAACTGAGGGGAAAAAAAAAAAAGATGATGAGGAGATACTTAAAAATGCTTAAAAGAAGAGAAGTGCTGGGAGAATCTGACACTGCTGATGTCACCTTTGCAGGAAAATTTTAGCCATACCCTACTATGGGTCATCATTAATCTGATGGTGTCATGGCGATCGTCATGAAAGATATTGGTTAAGTAAGGACAAGATGAACTTTAGAGGCTTCATCAGAACCAAAAAACTTGTGTCAGGTAAAATTTTACTTAGCTGTCCGTCTTTCTGTCATCCATTAAATTGCTCTGGAGGAGTTCCCAATGATAACATTCACCGCTCTTTTTTTCCCCCCTTTTTTTTCAAATCGATTTCTCCATTCACTTGAGTTAGAACCATTTTTTTAAAAGGATAATTATTGGTCTTGGTGTGGATGGCGTCAAGACAACTGCAGGAAACTGGTGGCAAGATACAGCAGCAAACTGAGGAAGCATTGTTGATGTACAGATGCAAGTATTTTCAAAGGTGACAACTGAAGCTTTGAGCAGCCGCATGAAGGCAGGACAGAGCCGAAGCAGAAACACCATCACAACGTGCTGTGTTGTGACGGTGCTTGAGGTTATAAAGCCGGGAGAAGAGCGACAGGTGAGGACCCCGCACACCACAGCCACTAACACCACAGCATGCACTCAAACACCACACCGATTATCTACTGCTCCTGGAGCAGCTACACTAACCACACAGCATGCAGTGATCGGATGGAAAAATTTGCTCGCATCAATCAGTGATTTGGTCCCATCACACAGAAGCAGAGCTGCTGCGGATGGCGGGATGAAACTACACACTCATGCACTACAGACCACCAGCTGTTCAATGCAGATCTACAGTTCACCGACAGGAGAGCCGAGTCCAGTATCTCTGTGTCACACAGTCAAGACATGATGATGATGGTGGGTGAGGAAGATGATGCGTGTGTGAGATGTATGATGATGGGATGGTCAGTGAACGCCTCTGGTGGTTATGTGGGGCTCATTATGTTTGGTTTGTGTAACTTTGTCTTAAAGTTCATCCACTGGACTGTAACCACTATATATTTTATTGACTGTAACAGACTCAACTTGACTTTTTTTTTTTTAATTCATTTTTCTCATTAGTGTATTCTGGTGGAAACACTATGTGATCTTTGCCTGTTACATAAAAAACCTACAGTGGAGCAAATCCTAATCTGCATAAATCTGCAGACTAATTTCCATTGACAAATTTATGACAAAAATATTTTAAAACCCTGGAACTGTGATGATAATTTGTTAAATCCTAATTATATTTCCTGGCTAATTTTGTCGGAACCTTTACCTTAATTTCATTTCACCAATCCAGTGTACAACAGCTGGATTACATCAGGCGTGTGTGTGCCGCCTTCTTGGCTGTGTCGCGAACAAGTGAGCAGTTGTTGTGGCTGGTCTAGTCATTCAATGTATGAACATGGACCACAATATTCCAATATTAACCCAAACAAGCCAATATTCTGAATAAGATACTGCCATGTAAATGGGTTTTCTGATTACTTTAACCAGAATAAAATCATATTCCTGATGAGCAATATTCCAGTTAACATATGTGGAGTATGCCAATATCATTCGGGTTATTGTATATATTAAACACCTCACTAGCTCTATGAGGTCTTGTCAGAGATTTGGCTACATTTTGCGACACACACTCACTCATCTTGAGCTTAAAATTATTCCTGCCTTTATAATGCCTTGAAATCATAGCAAATCCACAGCAACAAAATAAACATTAGACAGATGATTCTGGCATGATTCAGCAATACTCACATGTGCCAGAACAGAACTTCACATCTGCACTTGTGTTGCCCACCAGCTCAGCTTATATTTGTTAATTTATTCATCCTCAACCTGCTCCATTATGTTTTTACATGTCCTTACACCACCCTTTACTCTTTGGTTCCCCTTTTGCACAGTACTGTTGCAGTTCAGCAGGATAGGTACGTCTGTCTTTCAGATTGCCACTCTTTCATCCCAGCAGTGTGGTCTGCTCAACCTAAAAGGTCCAGGTATTTTATGATCAAAAGTATCACAAATCAAAAACAGTGAGCCCTGGGGTGGATGGTGTGAGGCACATGTGGATGAATGATGTATGGTTCCTTGAGGAGTCACTTGAGGATGCTCAGTATTTTCTGGGATCATGTGAAAGAGCAAACTGTGCTGCCATAATGTATGCATAAATAATTCAATATTTAGCAGCAGCAACAGAGGAACCATGTTTCTGTTTGTATTTTTGGTTTCCATGACACCACTTGACAAAAACATGAGAGCAACGCTTCCTGGACACGCCCTAATACTGTGAATAAAGACGACAGCAATAATTCAATCTTAAATATCAAAGAAATGAAGAGAGAGGCCACTGTGTTATGCATAAAAAAGTTTAATGCCTTAAAAATGCATCATTTACATCACTTTCTAGCCAGATGAACCCAAATAAGGCATAATGTGATACATGCAGACCACTATCAGTAGATAGTAGTATTACAGTGGTCTGCATGTATCACATTCAGCCTTATTTGGGTTCATCTACCTGTAAAGGCTGCATTTTTAAAACAAACTTTTTTGCAGAGTAAAGAAAATTGTTACTGTGGATTTTTTAAAAATATGTGATTTACACAAAACAATGCAGCAGCTTTTAGGCACGATTCCGTAAGGTTTTTGAAACTGGCGCCAGTCCCCCCTGCCTTTTTTTCCCCCAACCCAAAACAGAGCATGAAGGAGGCGTGTCATACTGTGTCACGTTGCGTTGCTCTCATCTATAGCCCTTTAACAAATGCATCCTCTGTCTGTGTGACATGTGAACACTGGACCCAGGCAATCTCTGAGGTAGACTTGATCTGCATCAGACTGGGTGAGGGAGGAGCTTGTTCTCCTCTGCGGTGTGGGCTGGCCGGGAACATTGGGCTGGGTGTACCTAGCAGTGCGGCGGCCTGGCTGCGTCCTCCAAAGCTGCGGCTGAAGGAGCTGTGCCTACTTGCGTAGGAGGCCGGCCGGCTGGGCAACCAGGGCAGGAGGAAGGCCGGGAGGTCACAGGGTCGCCGCTCCTCCAGCACGAACGCTACCTCAAACCACTTTCTCTGAAAGAGGGCAAAGTCTTCAACAGCTGCTGTAGACCAGCCTCCAGCGGCTGTGGGTGGGGGCTGTGAGGTCGGACCTGCAGAGGACAAAACAGCCAAGAATGTTGAGACAACCACCCTCTGGAGACTCCACTTAAAAAAAAAAATCACTTATTTTTCTAGATACCTCACATTAGTGACTGACATAATGTATTGCATATTCTTTATATCAAGATAAAAGCAGAGACCCATTGGCCACATTGTATTTTAAATCCATTCACCATCCTTCTCTCCTGCTATTCTGTAGAAGTAGAAGCCGTAGACAAAAGTGCGCATGGCATCTCCAGACGCATGGGCCACCAAACCTTCGTCCAGCATTTTCTACACAAACCACAAAGAGAGAAAGAGTGAAGATCCACCTACCAGCACCTTTAAAGCTCACTCCCTAACATCTCTCTATCTTGTTTGTTCAAAATGTGGGTAAAAACTTGTTGATGTGGGAGTTCTGGATGTTTCTAACAAGCAAATTCATTCAAATAGAAGTTTAAACTTAGATGAACCCTAACCCTAAAGACAATTGATTTGTCTACGATTAAGAAAACAGTCAAAATTTGGCAGTTAACCAGTGATGTCAACAGTAGTCACTGATGCCTGTCTTTAACAAAGCAACATTTGACTAGGAAGACATGAGATCTAAATGTAAAATATGTCAATACTGCATTAAATTTAAAGGAGCAATATGCAAAATTCATCCTTTTTAGATTTCAGGAAAAAAAAAAAATTGCCATGTAAAGAACTAGTGGCGTAATTTCATCTGGAGTAGAGCGTGACATCACACGCCCTCTCTGTGTGTCGTTCTCCAGCCTCTTGTTTTCGAGCCGGGACGAATGCACATTCATGTTAGTTCATGTGAATGTCTATGTCCTCCCTCCCCTCAGAACCGTCGGCCCGCCACCCCTTTATAACATGCCACAGCCAGTGAGGGGCAGCCAAGCTTATTTTTATATTTAACCCAGGCCTGGCTAGCGTTACAGACAGTGGGGAGGCTAACATCACAAGCTGTTCAAAAATCACATAAACGCTCTTATATTGTGTTGTGGTTGAGATTCTGACCCCACCATGAATCGCAGAAAGAGACAACTAGACGATTTTTCACTTTAAATAACATCACATTGTAACCGAGTAGATAAAGGGGACAGCCGTGCTAACGCTAACCATTAGTTGGGCTCTGGCCTCTCTTACTGCCCAAGAAGGAGGCTACAGGTCTGGATGGAGCTAGCACCAATGATTAGCTCGGCAAACGTCACAAACTGTCAAATAATTACATATATGTCGTTATATTGTGTTGAGATTGAGATTCCAACTTGCCATGGTTTGTTAAAAGAGACAATTAGATGGGTTTTTTTTGCTTGAAATAACATTAAATTATCATCGAGAAGATGTGGTAGACAGCAGAGCTAACGCTAACCACCAGCGAGCCTCTTTCCTCTCCTGAGCCGAGAGCTGCTGAGAGCAGGGGGTGGGCAGGGTGGAGCGCCGGGGGAAATGGGAGGTGTTGCTGACATGCAGGTTTGTTTTGGCGTAAAGCTGATACAGAATTGTGACCACTAGTGGTGAGTCAGTTTTGCATATTGCTCCTTTAAGTGCATACATTAAAAAAAAAAGTTTAATAATAAGTTACCAGTTTGTACAGGTAGCAGCTCTGATCGACCTGTCGAATGATGTGTGCATGCCCTGATGGGTTATGAATGAGCTGGACGACTTGTCAGGAGTGACAAAAGGACTCAGGACAGTTTGGTTCATCTTTTTACTGTTTGTTTTTACTTTCTGTTTCAGTTACGTTTGGAAAATACGGAGGCTTGTTTAAAACCCGAACACTCGTGTTTCTGCCCCGTTTTCTTCTAAATGGCTTTCTGTCATTTTTCTTCTGTCTTTAAAAACAAGGACTCTCTGTGTGTGTCTGTATGTCTTTTTTTTTTGTACTTTATTTTTATGTTTTTATATAAGGCAAAAGAACAACATACAAGAAAACATAGAACAAGCAGTTGGTCACCAAAACATCCACTCATACATTATATTAGTGGGATTACAATCACAATGACAGCTCAGTGAGCATCTCTTGTGGACATATACACAATCCATTTTTCCCAGTAGTGTGAGTATTTATCAGTCTGTAAGTTTAGTGAGAAAGTCATCCTTTCCATATTTTGTATATTGGACACAATATCGATCCAGTCTGACTCTGCTGGAGGTGTGGACTGCAGCCAGCATCGGGTTATAGCTTTCTTGCTGGCTGCTAATAGTATTTTTAATAGATATTTGTCTCGCCCCGGGAGGTGGGGTGCAATATTGCCCAAGTAGATTGTGGAAAATGAGCTATTAATTGCATTACCGAAAATGGTTTGAATTACTCTTATAATCATTTGCCAGTATGACTGTATAGCCGGACAGCTCCAAAATATATGATAATGGTCTGCCAGCTGTTCACCACAGTTCCTCCAGCACAGACCCCTGGTCAGATCCCCTGTTTGTGCAAACTTGAGCTTGGGAGTTATAAAGTATCTCGTTAGATTCCGCCAGCAGAAATCTCTCCAGAGACCAGAGCTAGTGGAGGTTAACTGTACGGAGCATGTATTCAACCACTGTTCTTCTGTGATGGCACTTTGAGATTCTTTCTCCCATTTTAATCTAATTTTATCTGTTGAGTGTTTCTTGTTGATCTGGATGCGGGAGTACAGTTTTGAGACGAGTTTCCTATTATCCTTATTTTTGTACATGTCGATAAATACATCTGCTAAATTGGTCTCACATTCCTTTGATGGTTTTATGTGGACATTAAAATAAGACCTGGTCTGGAGATACCTAAAGAAATCAATTTTTTCTAGGCCATACTTGTCTGAAATTTTCTGAAAGCTGTCAAACTCTCCCTTGGATGAAATTGAGCAATATGCAGTGATTCCCCTCCTAAGCCAATGTTTAAACCTCTCATCTATCTTTGAAGGTTTAAATTCAGGGTCTAAGGCGACCCATCTCAGTAACCTAGACTGCCTTTCGAGTGCTGGTAATGATTTACATTCCTTAAACCATATACGAAGGCAGGTTTTAGACCATTGGTTCAGGCCATCGGAGTGCTGCTCATACAGTGTTTTACTACCAAGTAGAGATTGTAGTGGTATATCTAATTGTGAAATTTCCAAATCCTTCCATTTTGCTGTATAGTTTGGGTTGCAGCAGCATGCCAGTGGTCTTAGTTGTGCAGCCTTATGATAGTCTGACAAACATGGCAGTGATCTGCCCCCTTTTTCTTTAGCCAATTGTAGTGTTTTGAATTGGATCCTTGGCCTTTTGCCAGCCCATATGAACCTTGAAATCCATTTATCCCATTCGTTAAACTGCATTTGTGTGATCATTACTGGCAGAGATTGAAAGAGATATAGAAGTCGGGGGAGTAGATTCATCTTTACTGTTTCTATCCTATTGTGCATATCCAAGGGCTCGACTGAGTGTTCTTGTGTGTGAGAACGTGTGAAATTTATTCAACTCTGCTTATTTTCTATTTTCTAAGTTTTTAGCAGTTCATCTAATATCATGAGCTAAATAAAATCAAGGCTGTTGTTGGTTTATGAGAATTTTGTTGCCTTCTTCATCTTTCTTTCATGCTCTGCAGGTTCACCAGTGTCAGAGTGTCTGCTAAATACCATGGGATCAAGCTGGAGCACCGAGAGCACCGCCACACGGTTTTGGATCTGCTGGGCCAGATGAGGACCAAGCTCCGGGTCTGGAAGAGACCTTACATCTCCCCAGAGGCTGTCAGGCTGCTGCTGCAAGAGTGGCATGTGAGAAGTCTTTGTTCCCACTAGACATAAAGCTCAACAAATGACTGATAAATTCATATTGAAGTCTCAGCTAGACCTCCGACAATTTAGTTTCTACTGTGTAATGAGCCCGGCTGTTTTGGTTGCTGACTTCAGATGTACATTGTTTTAAACACAGGAGCTGGTAAACACACAGGAAGTACCTTCTTTGTTGGAAGCATCTCTTCAAAAACTGAAGCAGGTTTCTGAGAAATATTCAAGCAAATCTGCCCTTGGTAAGTGTGTGTGTGTGTGTGTCTGTCTGTCTGTCTGTTAATCTGCGTACTGGTGAAAGGAGATTACTGTATTAACCTTGATTTAAATAAACAAATCGAACAGGTTTAAATTTGACATCAGTTTTGCAGCTTAAAGTTATGTTTGAACTTTTCTCTGGTGAACCGGTTCTTGGATTTACTTTTGGTTTGGCTGAGTGTCTGACTGATGATTCTTTTTGCTCCTCAGCTGCAGACTATCACAGCGTCAGTGAGCAGGTGAAGCAGCTGGAGAAGGACACCGTTGTGGTTTTGGAAGAGGTGACCAGAGCCAAGAGCACCATGGGACGGGTCCTGTCAGCCTGGGACTCGTACAGTGACTGCCTCAGCTCCCTACAGGCTTGGCTGGAGCAGGTCTCAGTCACACACAGCCAGAGCCACCGCCCCAAGGTATTACTAACACATTATTATAAGATATCACATATTAGGTTAGTGGGAGAAGAAACACATGTCCTAAATAAGATAATTTCTTCCGCTTTTTTTGTCGGCTTTTCATAATTTTTGTTAATTATAGTGTCTTTGCTCTGCCCACTAAAATTCAGTGCAACCAATGACATAATTCTCCCTCTCCCTCCAGTGTAAATATTTATGCTAACTTCATGTAAAAATTTAGACTAAATATATAACACATATCAACTAAACAAACCTATACCTACAGACATGTGGCTGTTGAACTGTAATAATTCTCCTCTGCATTGATTAAGATTGTGATATTCATTTTGTTGTCAAGGTGACGTCTGAATCGATTGATGAGTGGGGATCTCGACAGGCTCACCTGAACGAGGTGGGCAACTTCCTAATGGAGTCAACAGACCCTCAGACCAGCAGGAGTCTGGCAGAGGAGCTGCACAGACTCAACATGCACTGGGCTGAGTTTGTCAAGAGAAACACGTTTGTAAGTTACAGACTCTGAAGTGACAGTAAATCTGTGCTGTTCCATCAGAAGCTGTCTTTGCTGTCACATTACTGCAGTTCAGGCTGGAACCAGTGAAGAACTGGCTCACATGTTGTCCTCACATGATGGCCTAGTTTCTTCTGTATTTACTTCCTGTTACGTGACAAGTGACAGCAAAAATTTTGGTCACCTAATGTCTCAGGTCTTTGGAATTTAAGCTGTAATTGTTCCCACACTGTGATATTAAGGAGTGGTTTCAAGTTCAGATGTTTAACTCTACATTTAATTGTTGTAAAATCGTTTATAAACACCAAGCTATTTTAGTCTGTGACTACAGCTTATTATCATGTGGCTTCATTTGTTTTCTCAAGTTGCATGTTTGCCTGATTTTATAAATACCTCAGTGAGATGTCTGTGAAATCATTCCATTAGACTGTGAAATCATGCCCACTGTTGTATGTACAGAAATCATTGCATAAACCACTCCACATGACTTAGCTGCACTCTTCTGATTGTCCTTTTATCTCTAATTGGCATGTCCACCAAATATTTAGATTTTTAAAAAGCTTCTGCTGTCTATCCATTTGTTTTTTCCTTGTTATTTACATGATATTGTATTTACAGGACAGCATGGCTGAGCCAAGTGCTGATGTCCAGGCTGGACCCCATGATGTCCAAGCTCTGATCAGAGAAGCCACTCTCATTCTCAAAGAGCCTCTGGAGGCCATGGCAGGTCCCTTACGCACCTACAGAAAAAGAACACAGGTAGGACTAGTGGATGGATGAATTTTATCTTGTAATAGTGAAGAAGGGCCGACTCCCGTGAGGTTGAGGGCGTGGTAGTGTCATATTGTTGCTTCCTTAACTTTCTCTTTGTTTCTCAGTGTTGGGCCAAGGTGGTTTCATATGTCAGCAGCCCACTGTAGAGGGTCTGTTGTCATTGATGATGGACCGTCATCAAGCATATGAATATCACATGGACAGCTCTAGAAAAGGACTGGTGTCCAGCTTCCCACACAGCAACATACCTCTGACATTTATTATAAGACTTCAAATGTGAATTCAAACTAATTATAAGTAACTGTCTTTCATAATCAAAATAACATGACTTCACAAGTTACAAGTCAACAAAATCAATAAGACTTTTAATAGCACATGTGAAGCAGTTCAGAATCTGAAATAACAGATCTCAGAATGGGCTCATTAGTCTTTGGGGAATTTTACTTGAAGTAACTTTGAAGTAACATTATTCATCCCATTGGGGAAATTGGTCCTCTGCGTTTGACCCATCCTATTCATAGTTAACCTTAACTGCACACACTAGGAGCAGTGGGCTGCTGCAGTACAGCACCAGGGGACCAACTCCAGACCTTTTGTCAGTGCCTTGCTCAGGGGCACTGACAGGTGTATTAACCCTAACATACATGTCTTTGATGGTGGGAGGATACCGGAGCACCCGGGTAAGACCCACGCAGGAACCTTCTCGCTGTGAGGCAACAGTGCTAACCACCAAGCCACCACGCCGCCCCACTTTAAATGATGAGATAAGTGTTTCTAGGACTGACTGTATGGTTTGTTCCTTTCAGTTTATCATGGGAAAAATAAAAGAAGTGGATCTGGAAGCTCTGGCTCCCTCCCCAGAGTGTCCACCGGATCAGCTCCTGAAACTGAAGCTTGCTTTACCTGAAGTATGAATGATTTCTTCCCTTTTCAAACTGTTGTGTTCATGAGCATTCAAGACTTCATATTATGTTCATCTGCTCATCACATTTAATAACCAAAGATCTATTTGCAGCTTCCACTTGTGAATTTACAGAATGTACTGTAAGTTTTTCTGTTCATTTTTATCCATTCCTTTGATGTCACAAGGTGATGCAGACCTTGCTGGAAGTAGAACAGGTGTGTGCAGAGCTACTGCACAGTGTGTCAGGTCTTGACAGTCGCCTGGCTGAACTCCTGCACTGGGAGAATGAGGCTAGGGAGCTCTACCAGGTGCTGAGGGCCACGGAGCGACAACAGCGGGGCCAAGACTTACGAGCCAAGGTAAAAAATAACCCTTGGAATACAAAGTTTGGTCGTAAACCTCAATCATAATGGGTTTTTTTTTCTGAAACAGTCAAAACTCTGATGACAAGCTCATAAGAAAACCAACTGAAACTGGGGAAATGTTGATTGTTGTTCAACACCATCTTTCTCCCAGGTCCTGATATCCCGTGGTCTACAACTGGAGGGTCAAGTGGTCACCGAGGACCAAGACCTGCAGGTGATGGTGATGACCAATCAGAAGAACTCTCCTATCCAGTATCTCCACGCCTCTGCCATGCAGGACCGAGTGCGCACCGCTGTTGCTCAGTCACAGGCCAGTAATCTTTCTGTAAATTAACTGGGCATGCTGTTGATTTTAGCATGTTCTGTACTTGAGACAGGGGGAAACCAGAAGGGCACATCAGAGAATATTAATTTAATGCAATTAAATTATTTAATGTGTGTGAATTTGATTGCAGGAAGCTGTGGGTATGCTGAGCAGTCTGGGAGCCAGAAGAGACAGAAGCAGGAGCCCTCCAGAAGGGCCTCCTCCATCAAAAGTCTTTATCCAGGCTGAAGAGGACCCTCAACAACTGAGGGAGTCAGACACCAGGCATCCAACTCAACAGCCAGAGACAAAGTTAGAATCTCTTCAATCTCATGAAACCTTTGTGCCAAAGATAGTAGTACAGGAATACAGAGAAGAAAAGATGACTTCTCCGCCAATGCCATATACCTACGCACAAGCTGTATTGCAGAATAGGACAAAGTCACCACCAGAAGGTCAGGCTCTGGCGCAGCAAGAGACCACTGAAGAAATTCAACATCAGACTCAGGAACAAGGATTGATACCTCAGCAACAGCTGTTGCAGCAAGAACAACTTGAGGGACAGACAGGACAAGAACTCAAGCAACAGCAATCACAAGAAGTGCAACAGAAGGAGCCAAGGTCAGCACAACTACGGCAACAGAAGCAAGAACAACAACAAGTGGAGCAGCAGCTTGAAATGCATGAATATCAAGTTCAGCAGCAAGCAGGAACTGATATGCAGGCTGAACCACAAGTCAGGCAGACAGCAGAGCACCATGATCGGCCTTTATCTCAGCAAACACCTGTAAGAAAACCACCTGTGAGCTCCCAGGAACTTCAGAGCAGAAAGGCTCAGGCCATGAAGAACCGGCCTTGGCTTCAGAAATCAGCTTCAGGAGAACATAAAACTCCCTTTCCAGATCCAGAACAGGATTCCACTCAGGAAACTATTAAGACCAGACAGACACAGTCAGACAAAGAAACAAAGGCATCATTTCAGGTTGTTCCACAGCATACAGCAACTGCTGCGCTGCATCAGGAGGCTCACGAAAAGATAATTGGACAGCCAAGAAAACCGCAAAAAGAGCAACAAAAACAAACACAGCAAATTCAAAATCAAGAGCAGCAACAAGAACAACTGTCACATCAGCAACAACAAAAACAAAAAGAGAAGCAACAACAGCTACAGCACATTGCAAAACAGCAGAAACAGGAAAAGTTGCTGCAGCAGCAACAACAAAAACAACAACAGCAAACACTGCCTAAAATAAGACAGGCACAACCAGATTCAGACACCAAGACTAAGTCCCTGTGTACAACTTCAACTCAGCATCGCCCACAAACAAAGGGCCAGAAAAAGTCACAACCCCAAATTATGGTTCATTCAAAATCTCAGGGGGCAGTCCAAATGCAAGAGCAGTCCAAAAGTGTGTCTCACACTACCTCAGACAGTCAGCAACCACTGAAAACCAAGTCCCAAACCACAGTAAACCAAGATCAGTCACAGACACAAGTTCCTCAACAGCCCTGTGGCCCCATGGAGACACAATCATTGACCCAGTCACAGACACATCTACAGAGTCAGTCCCAGGTTAAGACTCAGTCCCGGACATGTGTCCCAGCTGGACCTCAACGGTCTGTGCAGCCTCAGGGTCAAGCCCATGGCCCAGCTGTAGCTCAGGTGCAGACACGGGCTCAGCTAAGACCTTCTTCCCCATTGCAGGCTCCAGTGGCAGGCCAAAATCAGCCTCCCGTGCAATCTCACATTCAGCTTCGTAGTCATCCACAGTCATGGGCCCCTGTTAGACCCCCCTCCCCTAAGCCACCTACACATACCCAGATTCAAACCGATGCTCACTCGATGCCCCATTCTCAAACCTACACTCAGTCCATGGTGCAGTTTCGAACCCCTCCTCAACCAAAGACACAGTCTCAGGTCAATCCCCAATCAATGAGCCAGGCTCAAAGACATGCTCAGTTCATGGGCCAGGCTCAAACTCATGCACAGCCAATGACTCAGCCAAGTCACGCCCAACCTGCAACTCAACAAACTGTAGCTCACCATGCAGCCCAGCCCCAGGGTCTTTCTCTACCCACAACTCAGCATTCCACACATGCTCAGTCAACAGTCCAGGATCCAGGCCATATTTCCTACGGCCAAATCCGAGCTTGGACTCAAGTTAGAGAATCATTGCCAATGCCTATCTTGCATCCACAGGCTACAGCACAACCTTCTCGTTACTCTCCAGGTTATCCCCAGGGTCAGTCACTGTCTCAGCAGTGGACACCCAAACAAGACTCACAAAACCAGGCCATTGCCCAGATAGGCCATTCAGTTCCCCAGCAATATGCTCTGCAAACAGCTCAAGCTCCACAGTCTCAGGCTTATCCAGCAGTTCCGGCACCACTGCAGTGGCCCCAAGCTGGCTCCCAGTCTGGATATCAAGTAGGGCCCCCTGGATATGCTCACACGGGGCCATCATATACTCAGCCTGAGATGCAGCCACAAACTCAACCATGGGCTCAAACACAACCCGAAGTGATGATGGGACCCCAAAGTTCCATGCAACAGCAACCTCAGATGAGAGGTTATGATATGTATCATGTACAGACACAACAAGGTCAAGTTCAGCAACAGACTTGGGTTCAGGCCCTGCCTCAACAGGCACAGCCTTCCCAACCTCTTTCTCAGCAATATTCACAGAATCAGCATCAAATTCAGCATCACCCTCAGATGCAAGCTCCAATATCTCCTCAATTGCAACCACCACACCAAGTCCAGCCTCAGCTTCCCTCACATCCCCAGCTCCAACCTCAGCTGCAGGCCCAGTCCCAAATGCACATTCAGACACAGCCATTGATACATGTAAATCCCCAGACGCAGATTCAGCAGTCTCAGCTCAACCTTCAGTTCCAGCAGCCTGCCTACCAACCTAAGCATCAGGCCCAACTCCCACCACAAACGAAGATTCAGTCACCGCCACAACCTAAACTCTCAGTCCAATTGGCACCACAGCCAGAGATTCAGTCACCGTCTCAGCCTATGGTTCAGTCACCAACCCAACCCAAGGCGGAATCACCGTCAGAACCAACACCCAAGACCCAGCTGCCACAACAACCTGTGGCTCAATCACCAGTCAAGGCAGAATTACCACCGCTACCAAAATTGCAAACCCAAACTTCACAACTACCTGATGATCAGTTACCAGCTCAACCCACGGTTCAGTCACTAACACAAGCGAAGGCCCTATCACTGCCACAACTCAAACAGCAGCCTCAACTTCAGGCTCAGTCACCACCTCTACCCAAGGGCCAGATGGCACCACAAGCCAAGGTTCAATCACCCCCACAGGCCAGACCTCAGACTGAACCTCTTCTACAGTCAAAACCTCAAACTCAGTCTCCTTCGCAACCTAAACATCAACAACCACAAACTGCTTTCCTCTCCCAGGTCAATGTGCTGCCACGTTCTCCGGCTGAGTCACCAGACCTGTGCATCACACCTCCGACCCTGGCCCAGGCACCTCCCCAGGCCTACACAGAGGCTTACGCCAAGGCCCAGGCTTTGGCTAGAAATGGCTTTGAAGAGGCCAAGCACTGTCTGCAGGAGCACATCTTGGAGACCATTAATGTCTTTGAAGACAAACGCATCTTGGCCAGTCAAGCAACAGTCAAAGAGGTGAATGTAATCACTGATAATCACTTCTGTATTGTAATGCTATACTCAACAAGTAACTTAAATAAATAAACCTTAATCTACAAGATTTTCATACAATTGGAGGTCTGTTTTGTACTCTTCATTGCCAGTTGATTGAATAGATCAATCAGTATACCAGTTACTGAAAACTTCATTTGACAAAACACAAAACTTGGCCATGTGACTATAAAATAGAACTTCTGTGTTTTTCACCGTGGGCCTTATTTCCCTTGTGACTGATGGGACAAGTCTACGCAACCAGAAGCTGAGAAACAAGGAAGAGCGGGATTCTTGGGGGCACGTCAAAGTTTTTACTAAAAGTGCTTGTTTTGGCCACCGACCGGCTCAGATCAATAGTATAAGTCTCTGACAAGAGCATGCAAAGCATTTCTTACACCCTTCACTTGTTCTGAGATGTATGTAACCAAATCACATTTTGAAGTGTGATTGTCCGCTCTTCAAATTTTAGGAGCTCCTCATCTGTGTACTTGGGCTCAAAATTATGGGAAGCCATTGAAATTATCCACACTCTCAAAGTTTGGTAAATATTCAGCCATGACACTGAAATTGATTAGACAAAACTCCCAACTGTACTCCATAAAGACCAGCTCTGCTCTGATCCACTCTCACACACTGATATCTACTCTATTTTCTTCTTGCATCGCGCAAGAACAAGACTTTAGAACGCGATTGGTTGCATACAGCCCAGAACAAGCGAAGGGTAAGAGAAATGCTTTCTGTGTTGGTTTCAGAGATTTAAACAATCGATCTGAGGCGGTCAGTGGCAAGAACAAACACTTTGGTGGACGAACTTTGATGATGTGCAATTGCCCCTAGAATCCTGTTCTAGCTTATCTTTCGGCTAACAGCTTCATCGGCCTCCCTCAATACTGACCAACTTCTAGAAAAGTTGTCCCCATTAGTCTCACACACAGACGTGGGAAATAGGGCCCAGGTTGAAAAATACAGAGGTTGTCATTTTTAAGGGGGAAACAACCATAAAAAAGAAAATACTATAACTTCTCTCTTACTGATTTTGAAGAAGCCATGCTGCAGTCACGTGAAACATTTCTTCCCCATCAGGAGACACTGAGGACCCTGGACCCAGAGTTGTTGGAGGAGTTCTTAAGAGCAGCCCAGGGCATGGAAGCCTTTTGTACCCCCTCAGAGCTCAGAGACATGGAGTTCTACACCCAGTGTGTCAGGACACAGTGGGAGGTAGGACGCAGCTTCACATACAGTGGAATATTGGTGTTAATGTTTTTAGTTTTTATTGTTCTCATTTGTTTGATGAGCCTTTTCATATTTGAGGTTTGGTTGTGACAGATATTTCCTTTTTTATGCCAACTACAAACTAAATCTGTGACATTTTGTGCCTTTTGTCAGCACTGTTTTCATTGATATGGTCTAAACTGTCACTGTGGTTTTCTTGAACTCATTGTATTTTGTTCCCAGGCTGTGAGAGCCGACATCTCAGGCTTTTTGCAGCAATTACGTTTTGAAGTAACGAGGAAAGACTTTAACACAGCTGCCCTGCAGTGTGACATGCACTTAAGGTCCCAATTAGAAAACCAAGCTCAGGTAGCTGAAACTACAGCTGAACTGTAAGCAGGTGTGCTTTGGTGGATGGGTTTGCTGCCAGCTTACATGACGCACCTGTCTAACCTTTTCTCTACTTCCTCTCCGCTTCAAAGGAGACTCTGTCATTGGGACTTGGTAATTGTGATACCTCATTTTGGATGCTCTTTGAGAGGGTGCTGTTTTTGATTGACTACATTTTTATCATATCATACTATTTAGGATTTTGGTATTTATTTTTATTATTAATTTTTTTTATTCTTATTGGCTGGGCGAGAAAGACAAACGTAGTAAACATACACAACACATATAACAAAAGAGATCAATAAAATTCTCGGCGTGTAGACTGTAAACAGTAACATTACAGAGGAAATCATATTATTAGCTGAAGATAAAAACAGCATTCTCGTGTTTCTCATGCAGTGTATTGGTGGGTTGCTGTTGTGTACGGCGTAGCTTGTGTATGTCTGTCTATCTGGATTTTATAGAGTGCAGGACAAGCAAGTAAAAATTATTTTATTTAAAATTAATTAAGTAGGTAGGTTCAATTAAATAATATTAATCATGTGGCCTCATGCCTGCGCTGTTGGCTCTGTCAACACTCTGCAGGCCTGCATCTCAGCAGAGGGCAGCTTGGCTCAGGCAGGGCAGCGCCTCGAGGCCTTGAAAGTGCTGTGTGACACCCTGAGCCCCGAGGATGCCCACCGCCTGGCTCAGACTCAGCTGAGGGAGTGTGAGAAGAGACTGGCTGCCATCCAGCGTCAGTTCAGCGGAGACCAAGATGCACCACTTCCCGATTCGAGGCGAGATAACCATTTTCTCTCGACATTGTTATCTCCTTTAATTTAGAAATGTCATAATGGCGTCTGTGATTTTAGGTGATGAAGCTCCTTCATGAATCTAACATTCGCTGCCTTTGCTGTTTGAGGTTGGATTTTGTCCTGTGCAGAGGGTTAAGATATGTTTTCCTCATTTCTGTCTCACAGGACTCCTGTTGCCTTTAGTGAGGATTTGACCCCACAGAAGGAACCTTCAAGATCAAGTGACAAACCTCAGACCTCAGCTGAGGTATGACTCGCTCCCACTGAAGAACAGTTCTCTTTTAACTCAGCAATTAGAGCTGTTCACATTTCCATTTGTACTGTCTTCTAAAGATGTCCACTGAGCAGCTGCAGAGGTTTGAAATAACAGAAAACATGCTCATTTATTCACTTTCAGGTGTTTCAAGT
Source organism: Naso minor (assembly GCA_029874875.1). Taxonomy (NCBI): domain Eukaryota; kingdom Metazoa; phylum Chordata; class Actinopteri; order Acanthuriformes; family Acanthuridae; genus Naso; species Naso minor. Next base: position 1,971,543 of record JAQFJB010000007.1, read on the forward strand.
GGCAGTGAACACAGTCGCTGTGGAGAGCAAGGAGGTTGAAAAGCAGGCATCTGTTGAGGAACAGGTCACCAAAAAGGAGGCCTTAGACAGGTAAATTGAATTTATCTCGTTCTGGCTTCTGATGGCAGACATGAGTTAGCTGTCTAGTTTATTAGCATATTTAAGAAAAAGATTAACACAAGATAACACATTGTTCAGGATCAGAAGCCAAAAAATGCTTGTGACGATACCGCCCCCTTGAAAAACAATAGTTACTAAGCAGCAATGAGAGCATTGAGTGTACTGATCAGTTAGGAGGTCAGTTTTCTTTGTTTTGACTTGAAACATTCTCCAGATATGAGAATTATAAGAGGACTCTGCAAGCTCAACTGGCTAAAAATGAACAGAGCATCACGGATGTCCCCTCTGACTGCGGCTCTCTGAATGGCCTTCACACACGACTCCAGGAAATACAGGTACGGTCTAAGTTTGTGTAATTTTGTGTTTGTGTAAACAGATTTTAATGTGAACAAATTACAGACTGTTGTTTCAGTGTCTGCAGTTGATGTCTGTGCTTGTCATACATTTACAAAGTAAATTCATCTCTGAATCCATCTCATTTGAACTCCTTCATTCTTAGTTCCTGAGGCAGGAGACAGAGTCTCTGTGGTCTGAGTATGCAAACCAGTGTTCCCAGCTGAGCTGGAACACTGGTCTGGAGCAGGAGAAGGCGGAGCTACAGGAACAATGGCGCAGCCAACAGTCCAACCTTCAGAGGCGAGGCAGCTCGCTGGGCGCTGCCCTCAGACAGATCGACTCCACAGAGAACCACATGGTGGACTTCACCGACCGTCTGGATCGCTACCTGAGGCAGCCCAAAGACATCACCGGCTTCTCATTGGCCAACAGCAACATCCTGAAAGACATCAAGGTCGGGCATGAGTTACTGTGTTTTGTGTTACACTTTGTCAGTCTGACACACACAATATTAAGAGTGACTCCTCTGAGACCCAGATTTACCATAAACGTGCAGAAAAAGCCCAGTCAGAAAGTCAGAATGATCATGAAATGAATGAAAGAGACCAGAGGAAAACTATTAGAAATTACAGTAAAGAAACAGAGTTAAGACTGTAAAACCCACCACACATCAAATGTGTGGTTTCAGTGTTTTGGTGTCAGTCTGAAAAAACTTAAACGAAAGCCATTTGCATCAAACTACTCTTTGTCTCCTTTTGCATTAGGAACTAGATGACAACATCCAGAATGAACTGGACCAGGTTTCCCGTCTGGACCCTGAGTCCAGTGATCTGGACCCCAGAGACTGCTTCCCTCTGTCCCGCGAGGTGGAGGCTCACAGAACCAGCCTGGATCAGCTTCGACAGCAGGTCCGCAAGAGTGAAGCCGCCGGCCGCGCCCTCGACCGCTTCCTCATGTCATTGCGAACTGTTGACGAAGACATCTCTGGAGTCCAAGGCGCTCCCTGCAGCAATGCCCAGGTACTGCAGGACTGTCGCTCCAAGCTGGCTCTGATCAGGCAGAGCATCGACAGCCTGAAAGAAAAGGCGCCTCAGCTGGATCTGCTGCTGCAGGGGGCCAGGCTGACAGTTACCAGGGATGGCGTCCCGGCTTCCTGCCTGGACATGGTGACTGTCCTGCTGAGAAGGCTGGAGGAGGCTGACATTGCGCTGGCCAGCCAGCAGAAAGGCGTCCAGACTGAGACTCAGAGCAAATCTGTGGGTCTGAGGACGAGGACGCTGCTGGGCCAGCTGAGGAACCTGCAGGAGACGATTGAGGCGCAAGGCCTGAAGGAGCCCACCATGCCTGCTGTGCAACACAGGTGAGTGTTGTGTGTCTTTATGCTGATGCAGTTTTACCTAAGCTCAAAATATGCACTTGCTTAATGTTGCCTATTCTTCTAATTTGTGTGCACTTTTCCTTCGCTATTAGTCTTTAAAAGAAAAATCCTTTCTTCAAAAATTTCTTGTTAGAAAGACTGCACTGCCAATGAGAGGCTGTTTACAGCATGAACATAAAATATTTCCTAGAATATTAATACACACATATATGTATGTGTATGCATACATATCTTAATTAAGCAATTGCAATTAGAAGCCTTATTTTCTCAAATAATGTCTGTTATGCTGTTTTTATATTGTGTTTATTTTTGTGAATTTAGGAGACTCTCTGCGGTCTCATGTTTATTTATGTGTTTTTATTTTTTAAATAAAAATTACTATTGCTTTCACTTGTTGGGTTTTAAAAAAAATTGAAACAAAAACACAATTTAATCACAGAGTGTGGTCTAGACCTACTCTATCTGTAAAGTGTCTTAAGACAACTTTGCTGTGTTTTGGGGCTTTATATTGTTATATTTTATGTTGAATTGACTTTTCAGTGAATGTGCCTTGATAATCACTGTGCTCTTTCTAGACTTCGTGCTCTGTCAGATTTGGAGGCTCAGCTGCAGGCTCAGCACTCAGAGCTGAAGAACGTCCGTGAACTTCAAGAGAAACAGGCAGGAGGAGAAAACACTTTACAGGAGCTGGAGACTCAGTGGAAGGAGACACAGAGAGCTTTGTCTGACAGGTAGGTCATGTTTATCATTGTGTCGTGAGAGGTGGAAGCAGGTAAAGCTGACTAACAGGGCTCTGATGAAACTCAAAGGCCAATCACTTGTGAAGTGGATAAAAACAAATACAGAAACACTAATGAAAAGAAAAACAAACACCAGATTATGTTCATCTTGAGAAAC
>JAQFJB010000007.1:1988856-1999577 GCA_029874875.1 Naso minor
TTCAGAGAGGAAAGCTGCTCAGACCTTCCTCTGGAAGACCCAGAATGACCTCCAGAAGCTCCCCATGCTGGAGCCAAATGAAACCGCAATTAAAAATGAATACAGAAAAACCTTGTCTTTGAAAAAGATGGTAGAGTCAAGAATGAGAGCACTGGAGCTTCTAGAGCAAAAGACAGGAGCCAGACTGGGAAGTGGATCCCAACATCTAATGGACTTGAAGAATGAAGTCCTCAGTGAATGTGACTCACAAATGGCAAGTGGTCTTGTATTTTATTGTTTTTGTTTGAAGGTGATTTTCAAAAGCGTTGGATCTGTTCTCCTTATTTGATTAAAGTTATGAGATTGTGTTTATTATATTTTAGGAGAATATCTCTCAGGCCAGAGAGTCTTTGAGGAGATACACATGTGCTGTCAGACAAGCCGTACAATTCCTGAGGGACACGGAGGTCTCTGTGCTGCCGCTGCAGGGCTCTGCTGGGCTCTGCTGTGAGAGGCTGGAGGAGACTGAGCATGCTTTGGCTTCTCTGCAGCAGCACTTCCAAAAACATGTGGAGCATCTCCAGAGCCACGCTGCCATGCATCCTTACCTGTGCCCCCAGAAGGTGGGGCAGCTCCAGGAGAATATTCTGAGCCAGCTCCTAGTGAGGATGTCCACTCTCCAGGCAAAGGGCCACATACGACTGGAGTGTCTTAGCAGGTAATGCACTTGCAGCCAAAAGTCTGATTTCTAAACTTCTCTTAAAGGTCCTACATGCAAAGAGAAAGATTAATCTAGCAATCCAGAACAGACATTTCTTTGGTTTACTAAACACTATTTTACACCAATCCAAGATCAGATTTGATGATAAAAGCAATAATAACTTTCATTCATTGCATTTCACATTCATTTAGCATCTTCCAAAGACATTTACAAAAAAAGCGTATGTACATTTGTGCATGTGAGTTTTTTTCTTCAGACTGGACATTAAGAGATCAGAATGTTTTCTGTATTTCAGCTGTGCAGAAAATTACAGAAAATACATCAAGTGCCACGATGAATTCATCCAAAGTATGATGAGCGCAGAGGTCGGCCTCTTACAGGTCGTCTGTCAAAAGGTGACCTGTCTCACCGAATGCACCGACCAGCAAGCCAAACTCAGAGTATGTATGAGACTTTTTCTCCGAGGGTTTTTTGTTCCGGGACAGTCATTTTTCACTGCTTCAGTAAAAGTTATTGTAAATGGTGAGAACAGTTAAGTATTTAAGAAAAATAGATGGATTTAATTTTTTTATCTTTTTATCTTTAAAGTTTTCTTGTTGCATTGTCTGTCTTTTTTAAATTTGAACCTGTGGTTTTATTGATGTCCTCCTTCTTTCTCGTGTGCAGGATCTTTCTGAGGAGGTGGAGTCCCTGCAGATGTGTCTGCAGCAGCTGCAGGAGTGGTGTCCAGAGCAGAGCTGCTGTGGAGGCAGAGTGGCCAAGGTGACCGCTGTCTGGAAACGGGTTTCAAGACTCCTTCGCTGCACACAAAAGCTGACAGCTTGCAGCAAACAAAGGATCGCAGAATGGAGCGAAATCACCAACAGCGTGAGTAAAAGACTCCATTAAAACTAAAACGAGTTAAATCTTAGAACTTTCCCCACATATTCATTTATTATTAATAATAGTCTTTTAGCCTGTGTTATTGTTACTGTGGAGTGTTTGCAAGACTACACCAATGAGCTGCGTCCTACCAAGGGTGTAAACACAGACTGATCGCATCACAGCGACGTGACGAAGGCTCTCCCATTTTAGTGGCTCCTTCAAATGTGGCCAACAAATCTGCTGTTGTGAAGGATGTAACGAGTGGGTCCTTCGCTGCCCAACGTATCCCAAGATTCATTGCAATCTTTTTTTTTTTTTTTTTAAGCAAAATAACGGATGAAGCAGCAGCAGTTAGAGGATACGTTTTTAAATGTAAGCATTAAAATCACAAACTAAAATTTCTGGCTCCTGGGGCACCCTGGAAGCTCAGTCGGTAGAGCGGGCACCCCATGTGCAGAGGCTGTGTCCTCACTGCAGCAGCTCAGGTTCGATTCCAGCCTGTGGCCCTTTGCTGCATGTCATTCCCTCTCTCCTCCATTTCTTGTCCACTCTTCAGCTGTCCTTTCTGAAAGTAAAGACACAAAAGCACCCCAAAAAATATCTAAAAAAAAAAATTCTGCTTCCTTTATATGCACATAAGTACACTGCTGTGTCGTGGTTACTAAGCAACAGGAGCAGTGTGTGGTGATGCGAGGAGTGGTTGCTAAAATAAAACAGAAAATGCTCTGTAGACCAGATTGTCTCATGCAACAGAAGTGTCATTTCGGCCGTTGTGGCTGATGAAAGCATGTCCTTCATGAGCCTTCGTGGGCTGCAGTATTCAAACTATGCAGCCCCTGAATTAAGACACTGCTCATGTGCGGTCCCCCCTCTTAGGTGAAGAAGGCCTCCAGCATCCTGGAGCAGGTGGAGGCGGAGCTTCCTGATACCTGCAGGTTGAAGACCCCCACTGATGAGCTTCAGGACCTGGTGCAGTCCTGGGAATTGTACCAGGACAGACTGGACTGTGAACATCGAGCCCTGTCAGCGCTGGAGCTGCGCACTGCCAGGCTGCTGGCTGTCCCCGCCCACCTGGAGCAGGCTCCTCCCATTCCGCTCTGTCAGCAGCTGCAGGCGATGCAGACGAGATACGGCAGGTAAGATGGTGTTTGACTTTGCTTATGTTACTGTAGATGAAGACTGACAGCCCAGTTTACAATCCTTCAGCTGTTTTCCTCACGTTTCCACGGTGGATTATTGATCAAGGGGAAGTTTCGTCATCTTCATTTTAATCTTGTTTAAACAGCAGTCCAACTGTCAGAAAATGTCTAAATACTAACAACATTTCTGTGTGATTGTCCAAGACAAGACAAAAATCAGTGTGTTTGAAGACATTTGTGTAAATTCAATGTCTCAATTTTTTTCTGTGCTTTTTTTGTTAATATGCTTTCTTTGTATAGCTGTGAAATCAATTTTTATGATTCAGCTCCTGTATTTGACTGGTGACAAAAAAAAAAGGCTCAGTTACGTACAAGCCCTCCTACGCCTGGATAAGCACTCAGGGTGAAGTGAGGCGGACACAGACTGCCGTGCCTCTGAGGCTGTTCTCACTGCAATCTGTAGCTTTTTCACAGTGGAGGTAAGAGACTGTGAAGTTGTTTTACTGTTGTGTGTGTTTGTGTGTTTTCACAGTGTGAAGCAGAGGAGCACGGAGGGTTTGGAGGCAGCCAGGATAGAGCTGGAGGAGAGAGAAAAGGTCCGGGATGAGCTGCAGGGCATCCGGGTTTGGCTGGAGGCTGCAGCCGGTCTCCTGTCAGAGATGGAGCAGAGCGGCAGCACACAGGAGCTGCAGGTGAGACACTCGTCTAAACTAGTGTTCATCAGGGATCAGTCACACTTCCTGTGGGTTTTCTTTGCTCCGATTCTTAGAGATAATGTTCAACTTTTGGTTTCCAGCAAAGCAGCTGTGCTTTTATTTTGAAAACAGCCTTTTGCAAAATGTTTCTGGTTGAACAGTTTCTGTCCTTTCAGGTTACTTTATTTATACCCGTAGGTAAACTTGGTCCTTTGAAGTGATTTCCTGCTAGTGGGTGTGTTCATGCACTCATAAATGAATTCACAAATTAACCAAATAAAACCTAATTCCTGTTCAATCTACAATCTTTATGTAAAATAAACATTTAGGCAGAATTATTTTGGCAGGACTTTATGTGACCCATGACTTCCAAAAACAATGGTCGAAAAAAGCAGAAAAATCGACGCATAAAGCAAAAATTATGGGAGTTTTGCAGGAGACATACACAACATGTCTCTCCGCTACATGGTTCAACCGGAAATCACATGGTCTCACTGACAGCTTGATGTTCAGCTGTTATTGGGAACATTTATCAGGTTTTGTGATTGTGTTTCCTTTCAAATGATTTTTGCTCCACTTGTTCAAAGTCTTGGTTTGAGGTTTGAGTTTGTGTTTCAGGCTGCTGTGTGGCTTTTTTTGCAGCGTGCGTGTCTGCCTGTGTTAGAACAATCAACGTATTGTTTTGTGCAAATATGGTTTGAAATTCACCTGATTGGCTGTATGGAAACAAGTTTTCTCCATCAACATAAACAGAGAGCTCACAGCGTTCTGATACATCGAAGCAAAGATGGAGGCTACTCTTATTTCTTTTGTTAAAAAGCAAACAAAAAAAACATATCGCTTGTGATTTGCAGAGAAGATGTGTGTGCTGTAGCAGAAAAAACTCCAAACACACACCCCTCCATCCTCTGAGGGACCTGTGTGTGTGTCTGCAGACTGGTCACGTCGTCTGTCCCTGCAGCCAGTGGAGTGTAAATGATGAGTCTCTACTGAGGCACGACAGTTTCATGGTCTGACTTGCCAACACACTGATGCATTTAGACTCCCTGTACCCAAAATGAAAGCTCACATGAAGTTTGTGTAGGTTTTGAACTCAATGTTTACGTTAACGGCTGAAAAATGGATGAAAAAAAACAAACTGGTAATTCATTATTTTTCTGTGAAGCTCCAGAGGTCTACGGATGTAAAGCTTTTAAACTTCATGAATGAATTCAGAGACAAAGAGGTTGTTGAATGTGCAGAGAAGGTGCACGCTCAACGTGAAACGTCTGAATGTAACTGTCAGCTCAGCTTCAGGCCTGCAGGCCGTTTGAACCCGCTGAATCACTCTTTGTCCCCAAACCTGAGCAGAGGCCAACATGTCCTCATCCACTGCAGCTTTCTGTCCTCACACACACACAAAGAAGAAAATCTGCGGTGATGAAAGACCTGACCCCTCACACACACACACACACACACATATACACATCTGCCCCATCACTCCCACTACTCCCAGCCGTCCTCTTGTAGCAGACACCTTGTGTTCTGTATCGTGCTGTAAGTGAATCCTCCAGGTGGTCTTTGTAGCTGAGTCACTTCATGGACACACACCTACACATAGTCTGTGTAAACCCCCCCCCCCAACACACACACACACACACACACACGCACACACACACGCTAAGTTTTTCATAGTGATAAAAACGTGCACCTCCCTCTATGGCAGAGCATCGGTCGTGTTCACACTCAGGTAGCTTCCTCTTTATTATCTCTCACATTTTTTTTATAGACCTTAATCTCTCATGCAGAATGTCGTTGAGGTGAAGAGTCACTTCAGTAATTGTTGATGAGAAGGATTTTTAAGAGGTAGACTCTGATGAAGGTTAGCACAGCAGAGAGAGAGCAAACTGCTAAACAAAGCGCTGAGACGTGTAGATAAGATCGATGTCTGTTTGCTTTTCCTTCAAAGTTTCACTGGGAAAGAATGAAAGAATGAGAAAATTTTCACTCTTCTTGACAAAAATGGTGCTTGTAAGAGTGAAGTTTCACTGATTGCTCAACATGTTTGTGAAGGACACTTCTTTTTCCCAGACAAAGGTGATTTGTTGCACTTTGCATGAATCGTGTCACGACCTGGCTCTGAAGCCATGACAAAACAAGAGGGAGATGAAACATGAAGTCAAATTAAGTTATTTAACTAAGAATAGCCATGAAAATAAACAACATGAGGTGTGATTGTCAGTGAACTCTGTGGTGTGGGTGCATGTGTGGATGAGTATAGAATGTATGTGTGCGAAAGTGTTGTGTAGTGCGACAACAGAAGACAAACGTGCAGTTGGCAGGGTCGAGGAGGAAAAGGAGGAAGACTGCCAGACAGGCGGGGTATAAATATGTGGGAGACACCGGGCCCAGGCGCTTCCAGTGTAGCTGTCCCCACCCCTCTGTGCCTGCTTCACCGGGAAGAAACAAATAAGTAAACAAACCAGGGGACCGTCACAGTCGTCACAATGAAAATCTGTGAATATTTAGATTTTCTGTTACTGCTGCAGAAGACAAAGCTTCATGAGACGTCTGTCCTTTTTGGTTTTGCATGTCTCATTCACCAATACAATTCCTCTCTCTCTGGTTTTAGGAGGTTCACAGTCAGCTGTGCTCCCAGAAGGCTTTGCTGCAGCGCATCATGGACGGCCTGAAGACAAAGTATTCTGATATGTACACTCTGGTCCCGCTGGAGCTCGAAGGCCAGCTGCAGGAGGTTGCACAGTCACTGCAGCACGTAGAAGTCAAGGTACACAAGAAAGCAATCCTAACAGAGTGTGTTCAGAGCTCGAGGTTTCTGTCAAACAGTCTCATTACTGTAACACAAGGAGGGTCACATGACAATTTCTGCAGAATCTTTGATCAGACTTTTGGTGACTTGAACAAAAATCTTCCAGCAGGATTTCATCTGTTAGTGACTCAGAAATCAAAATCAAAATTAAGATGGCATCCTGAAGTTAAAGACAATTATATGTCAACATTTTTACAGCTGACTGATCTGACAGAGTAAAGATGGACAATAACGGATCCCTCCACAGGCCTGACTTGGACTTGTGTCTCGCTGTTAATAGGCCTTTGTTGTTGTTTGTACCTGATTGATCCATCAGGTGGGGGAGGCGGTGGAGCGGAGTGGCCCTGTCCACCGGCTCGGGGCAAAGCTGTCTGAGATCCAGGCTGGCCTGAGGTCAGTCCACAAGAGACTGGAAGAGAGAAGTCCAACTGTGACTCAAGCAAAGATCACTCAGAAGGTGGGTAGTGACATGAAGGTGACCTGGCTGGAGTAGAACTTGTCTGTCCTCTGACAGAGACGAAAAAAATGACTATTAATATGTAAATAGGCAGAAATGAAGGGGCGGTATCAGCCTTTGCTTTGCTCTCTCTTGTAATGCTGCTGTTTATGAGGCCGTTCAGATGGATCATCTTAAGACTGACAGAAAACTTCAGCTGTGATGCTCACATCCACTGTCATGACTGGATAAATCAGTAAATACGAGCGTGTGTCTGTGCTCAGTGTGTGTGGGATGAGCTGGACGTGTGGCACTCATGCCTGGCGGCGCTGGAGGTGGACATGCAGGACCTGGACAGGCCAGAGGACGTGCTGAGCCTCACTGAGAGACTCGTGGACGTCCAGCAGCTCTACTCGCAGCTGGCCAAGCAGGCGGAGCAGAGAACCACGCTCATCAGCAAGGTCAGAATCGCTCTTCCTCCTCACAACTGAAACCACCAGTTCAAAGTCACCTGATTCACCTGATCTCACCTGCTGATGATTTCTGAGTCATAATTACAAGCTTAAAGTCTCCAGATTTGTTTTGTGTCAAACAGTAACTTGTGTGCAATGATTTCTCTGTTGCTGTTGTAACGTTAAGTGATGCAGCTCAGAACTTTGTATTTAATTACTGTTTGTGCTGTTTGTGTCCAGTAAGCATTTGCAGTCATCTGATGTGATGTAACACTCATCAGCAGATCATTAAGAACTGCTCATTATTCCCACCAACTGCTAGTAACAACAAAAGCTTGTTTCTCCACCTGCACCCAAACACTCTGCTGTGATTTGTAACTTCCAACAGCAGCAGATGTTTTATCTCATTTTAAACTCTTAAGTTTTGCAATCTTACTTCTGCCATCCAGATTTTAAATATGTCCTTAATTCAAGGAAGCTTTGAGTTGTTTGTTGGAACTTGTAATGTTTGGTGACTATGCAACAGTTGGTCTGGTTTCTTGATCACATTTTGTGTTTCCGCTCAGATCGATCCGTGGCTTCAGGAGCATCAGGAAATGATCAACAGCTCTAAAAGCTGGATGGCCGAGGCTCAGTCGTGGCTCGCTGCCCCCTGCACCTACACCACTGCTAAATGTCTGAGCAGCCACGTTCACGCTCTGCGGATCGTGTTGGATGACTCGGCACAGATCCGAACCACTCTGCAGGGCTTCTGCTCGGTCCTGAAGGAGATGTCGCAGGTGTGTGATGTCACAACTCTCCAGGAGCAACTGGTCGAAGCCGATGGGCAAGTGGCTGTTGTTCAAGACAGCTTCACCGCTCCTCTGTGTCAACTGGAGCACGCTGCTGCCGTGAGTCTGAATCCTGTGAACTCTTCTGTGTTCCTGTTCTTGTATTTCTTTTTGCTGACATATCTGTTACTCATCTCTCTGTTCATGTTCATGTCTGTTTTGTTTTTGGTTGTTTGTCTCGTGCTGTAAAGGAGGTGGAAGCCATTGAGAGTGAAGTCAGGCGGATGGAGAATGATGTGGCTGAGATAAAAACCTTATTATCGTCTCCAGAGACTTTCCCCAGCCCCAAAGAAGAAAGCCTCAAGGTGAGATGAAGAAAGAAAAGAAAGCATCTTAGTGAGATTGTGTGAGAAAAGACTTAAGTCACGAGCAAAAGTGGTCCGGTCGACTCCTGAATCAGTCAGTGCTTTCCCTCATGGTTCAAACTGCACATTTTAAATGATGGAAGTTTGTTCTGATCTGCAACCACGGAAATACAAACATATCTGTCGTGTCTCTGTCAGGTTGTGGAGCAGAGGATCCTCTCCATGAGGAGGACTGTAGCAGAGATCCAGAAGTGTAAACCAGGCCTTGGTCTTCCGGACAACGCTGAGGAGACTCTGACAGTGTTCACTGTGGTGGAGCAGCTTCAGGCTCTGCTGCTGGAGCTGGAGAAGGTCAGTCAGTCAGTCTGGCAGGTACTTAACCTGGAAGTTCTGCTTCACTGAACCTTCTGCTTCTCTCTTCTTGTAGAAGGTTCCTGCTTTGTTCATCCAGCAGCCTCCGACTCCGACCCAAGCCAAAGCTCCGTCAGCACAGCAGACGACCTCTCAGCCTCAACTCCCAAAATCCTCTTCAGAGGAGGCTGAGGTGAGTTTGTTCACACTTTGAATTTAAGTTAAAGCTTTGAAGCCATTAGTAGGACTGGGTGATCATTTTGAGTAAAGCCCTTTTAAGTGACAAAGTAAAAAGTTAACAGTCATCCCCAAAGTCATCAAAGTAAAGAAATAAAAACTTGTTGTGCTCTCAGAGGGAGGACACGGAGCGAGGCCAGATCAGAATTGCCCATGTTGAAGCAGACGTGCTGAGGAAGTTCGGAGCCAAGCTGCTGACTGTGGAGCCGTCCTCACCTGCACAGACACAGAGAAGGTCACCTGACAGCGCTCAGGTAAGGAAGCCTCAGAGGAATTCCTGCTGCTTTGACCCCTGAACCAACGACCACACTAACCAAACTAACTCTTTCTTCTGATGCATATGACCGTCTGTGGTGTGCCACCAAATGTTTTTCACTCTTATTTTATTTACATGAAATCAACATGACTGAAGAGTGAAAGCTGTTCTGAATAACAAAGACTTCCTTCCTGTAGTTTAAAAGGTGATTCTTTGAAGTGTGATTGGGACTGAGGTGCATGTGTTTTATCAAAGTTAATTCAAGATGTTGAAAATGTTTTTTTCTCTGCATTCAACTGAATTTTTTTTAATCTGAGATTATTATGAGTGTACACAAACTTTTAAAAAGCAGATAGTGGGACATCGAGCTTTACACTCTCTAAAAGACTTTTGCACCAAAAACTGGCCGTCATGTTTACCTCGCTGCTGCTCTTATCACACAGGATACACATTCAATTTGATTTGTCTGTTTCGCGCTTTAAATGCATAATGTACAGTTAGAGGTCTCTCTGTCAGAACAATGAAAACAAAATATCTAGTCCGATGACACAAATGCTCACAGACGAAGGAATGCGTTAAAGTTAAATTCACGTCACATTTAAAGACTTTCTTCCTCGCTCTCTGACTGCTGTTACCTCTGAAGTTTGAGGCAGGAGACTAAATGAAACATTAGTTTGAATAAAATGACAGAGTCCTCTGAGTTTGAACCTTGTTGGAAACATTTGGGATGATGGAAGAACTGCAACAGGATCGGATGCACATTGTAGCATGGATGTGGCTGATACCTCTGAACTCTGCAGTTTAGTGACATTCAAGTTAGTTTTTAGTAAAACGTAAAAGTTTCAGTCATTTGCAGCAGCAGCTCGCAGCTCGGTGTCCCCGATGCACTTGAAGCGCAGCCCCGCGTGACTCTGCACATGGTGTCTCCGTGTCAGCAGCAGCGGGAGCATGACGGCGTGCTCCGGGCTGATGAGGCCACAGAGAAAGAAGGAAGTAAGGGAGAGAGTGATTCAGAGAAGTTTTTCTTTTCTCTTGTTAGCGAGCATGGCTGAAATTTGTTGTTAAGCTGAAATTTTAGGCACCCCTGGCCCTACCGCTCTACTCGCCTGTGTGTCTGTTTGTCTATCTGTGTGCCTTTTTGTCCGTTTGTAACTCTTCTACAGTCCAGTCCTGCATTTCGGAGGAACTGCCTCTCGCACTGACACAGCCCGTCTTTATTTTTGCGTGCAAAGTGAGCACTGCGGCTGTTTGCTGAAGTGTCTGATGAACAGATATGTAGAGTGTTCTCTGTTAAAATCATTAGTGACTTCCATACACTTATTTTATTTTTTTTCTCCTGCCTTATGGTGTGTAGTCACAAATGCTATCTGATCCTGTATTTGCTCCCTCGTTGGATGAATTGGCATATCTTCTTATCTTAAAACCCATGTGCAATGTGTTTACTCCAGACCTCTGCCTGAGAATCTCCATGTAGGAGTTCCTAAAAAAATTAATAAACAAAGGCTTCACTCTGAGTATCCAAAAAAAAAAAAAAAAAACAGAGCAGCCATCTATACTGGTATCGGCAACAGACCTGCCCCCTCTGAGTCACATAATTTTAGAGTTTCAGTTCTCTACAAGAATGAAGGTGCACAAAATGATCTACAA
>JAQFJB010000007.1:2072016-2083223 GCA_029874875.1 Naso minor
GAGGGGAGGGGTGCTTTTTTCAAATCTTTCTAAGAGGCGCAACTGGTTTTCAGAATGTAGACCATAGCTTTAAGATTTTTTGATTATATACACTTGCAACTTTTTGCTGCTGCAACAAGCAACCAATAATCAAAAACTCAACTTCCTGTCACCATTCTACTGAACATTGACCACATTTTGCATTAATGTTTCACTATCTCCTGATGAAGTATGGGAATATATGAGGTTAACGGTGGTTCATCAGGGTCCAGATTGCTGGTGAAGTGTCAGGTTGATCACAGAGTGTTCACAATAAACACAAAGTGAAGCAGCAGAAACGGCAAACTACTCTCTGGTCAAAGTTGAAGGTCATTGTGGAAGATAACAGTAGGTGATAAAAGATTTTTGGTGGCAGCAGCAGAGACATGTCTGCAGCTAGTGCTGCTGATATGCTCTTACTGTTTCAAGGCTTGATTGAACTCCCTGTTTATTATGGGATGTCACATCTTCAGAATGTGAAGGTGTGGGAGATTATACTGTAACCACCATCACTGATGTGGCAGACCCACTGTCGCTCATGGTTTTTAACAATCAACAAGCATAAAAATTTCAAATAAAGGCTGCAGCCTTCATTTAAGCGGACTGAAGAGAGGCGCAGGTCTTTGTGTCTGACTCTTTCTGGAGACAGCTTCTTTTCATGCACACACAATCTTGTATCTAAATCATAACCAAGAAAAGCTTGAGAACAAATACATTTATAGGGATGTTTGAGAAAACGCTCAGTAAGTGCCCTCTATGATGCTCCATGTTAAAGCGCCCTCTAGAGGAACCTTTCAGGGCAGCAAACATGATGCAGTGCAACAAAAACTGCTGCTGATATCAGAAAATCAGAATTCTACAAGGGTTGGGCAGTAACGAGGTAACAAGGTATACCAGGGTATTTAAAAATGTCAACATCATTACCGTCATTAGAATAGAATAGATCTTTGTTGTCATTGTAACATGTACAACGAAATTAAAATGCCGACCAGTCATTGCAACATTCATACAGTAAAAAACAAGAACAAACACACACAAGCATACGTTCTCTGTCATTTGCGTGATCCCTTATTGCACTAAAAACATGTATTGCACCTCAGGTTATGTTTTGGCTGCATTGAATGTGGTTATTGCTGTTGGGTAGAAACTGGTCTTGAATCTGTTTGTCCTTGTCTTGATTGATCTGTACCATCAGCCTGACGGTAACAGTTCAAACAGTGAGTGTCCAGGGTGAGAAGTGTCCTTTGTACTGTTCTGGGGACACTTCTGACCCTGGACACTCACTGTGTCCAGTGACATTATTTAAAAATGCTGTGTAAATGTTTTTGTAAAGATGTAATTTGTCAAAGAACCTGTTAATAAAGAGCAGCGTAACTATTTGGAAGGGATCGTGCATCACATTTTTGTTGTTGTGTGAATCACTAAGGGTTTCCCGCAGCGCTTTATAATTGAGGTTGCTGCCTTGACAAACACAGCCGCCCCCACCCCCCAAAAATTGGATACTGCCCAACCCTGAATTCTATATCTCTGAAGGATCATGCTTCCCTGTGTGTTTTTATCACAGAGGTTTCAGTGGTAATACTTCTGAATCACATAATAAAACTATTTTAATCTTAAGCAGGGTTTGAAACTGTTGCACCATAAATGTATCACAGCTTTGTGCAGCCGGTGAACTTCAGCCAGTCTGAGTCCACCACAGACGACATGCTCAGCGTGGATGAATACAGCTCCTTCCTCGAAACAGGGCAGCATGTTTCTGACTGTGCATGGCACTGCTGCTGACAGAAGGCATGAAAGTGGCAAAGCCTGCTCACCTGTTGAGTTTGAAGTCAGGAGAGAAGATGAGTTTTCCCGGATGGTCCACAGACCTCCACATCAGGCCCAGCATCAAGATCTCCAGCCAGCAGCACTTCAGCAGATGGATCTGGTCGGCTAGACTCAACTCTACAAAGCCTGTGGACACGTCACACACAGAGCCAGAGACACTGATGTCACACCAAGAATCAATGCCCACCTCATATACACTCTGCCAGAATTCAGAGCCATTTTTAATAGCTGGAACATTGCTGCATATTGTGCAATCCAACTGTGTGCGACCTTGCAGAAAGTTTGGTTGTGGAATTCAGATTTGAGCTCTACCAACCATCTGTGTTTTTAAAACTCGCTGAAAATGCCGCCCGACCGAAGCTTCACGACATTTAAACAGACAAAGCTGCTTTCCACAGGATTCTGTCTGATCAAAGGAGCTCTAGCTACACAGATAAAGCTAACGAGTCACATGACATGACATTGTGACAAACGCCTCAAACTACAGCATATCTTCACCCTTTTGAATTTGCCTGAGAAGTCTTTAATACAAAACACATCAGAAAGAGAAAAGCTACCGAAAAAAGACGACATATTTCACAGGACAGGAAGTGACTTTGTAGAAACCATCAGCAATTAAAATTCCATCATGTGTTTGCAAAACTGCAAAAAAAAATTCAAGTTTTGCAGCAGATTTTAAACAGTTCACATCTGCATTGTTTGCCACAGGAAGTTAGCATAAGAGGAAATTTCCTCGCAGTAACAATGGCGTATTAAACAACTAACATTTTGGTGATTGGTAGCATTCCAGCAGTTTGGCTAAGCACATGCATTGTGCTCCAGAAGTCTTACAACAAACTATCACAAAACTAGCTTCGTTCCCTGCGGCGGCGTTTCTATTCACCTGCAGAGACAGTGGCAATCTTTGAATATTAAACAGATTTATGGACTCAAAATAAATCTGCGTGGAAATGAGACACAAGAATGAACAGATTTTACGATTGACTGATTTGTATGTTAACACAGAGATATGTGAAAACAAGGTGTTACAGTGGTCAAAATGCTAAGCTACCTTAAGCACTGTCCAAAAAGTTAGGCCAGCTAGTTTTCCCCAACATACAACATACGAACCAAAAACATTTATGCCATCATGTAGAGAATGCACACGGATCAAATTCTAACTTCTCATCTGATTCTCTGTGGAAAAGTCAGTGCTGAAAACGCCCTCAGTAAATAAGGCTTTTTAAAAAGAAGTCTGTGTAGACAGAAACAGAAATTTTTTAATGTCAAAAAACACAACAGAAGCTAACTTCACAACAATGACATCATTTAAGAGCAACTACATGTCTTTCTTAACCTGATCTCTCTCACCTTTCTGTGCTTTCTCTGTCTTTTATAAAGCAGACAATGCAACTCATTTTTACTCTCGTCAAAGTACAGAAAAAAAGGGGAAATGGTCTTTAAAAAATTCTGGTAAAATGGTCTTTATTCAAAAAACCGCAAGTCTTTGTGATCCCTTCACATTAACACCTCTCCTGGGGAGATACCTGCTGGGCTGAACACTGGCTGAGAGGAGAGGAGGGAGAGGAGAGCTGACTGAAGACATAAAAGAAGAGGAGGACGTGTAAAAGGGACAGGAAAGTGGAGAAAAAGAAAGCAGGTCAGTCATTCAGAACAGAAAGAAATTCACTAACTGCAGCTCATAAATGTAGACATAAAAGGTTAATGATTGTATTGGCTGTCTATCCATGCAGATATTATCTCATTTATTCGTGTTGTTAACCATCACAGGCATCGCTGACACACAACTGGCATGACGGATGTGGGGAACATGTTTACGGTAGTTTCGGGTTTGTTTTTACCTTTATAACCCTCAGTCTCGTTCTCTGGTTTGAGCAAGTCAACATGTGCACACTGTTGATGGTGTGAAAGCCAAGCTGTCTCCACTGACCTAGATCACCACTAAAAGTCAAAACTCCAGCAACACCTGAAGTATGGAACAACTGTTTTATTTAGACCAACATGTTTTGCACCAGCAAAGCTTACATTATTATTATCTTAATCTTATATTTGTAAGGGGCCCATTGGCTGGTTCATGTAAGTAGATGCTTGTTTGGTTTTGTTTTACCTTTTTGAATTTTTATGTGCCTTATGTCCACCCTCCTTAAATGCTGTTTATAATGTGTCTTGCAAAAACATGTACATCTGATAATAAAGTGCAATATTCTTCAAGTGTCACTTATGTTTGACCACTGTCGGACGTTTCCTCCTCTCTGTGCACCTGCCAGCAGGTGAAGTTGTGCTGGAAACCTCTGCTCTGTTTCTACACTGACCTGGATTCACCAGCAGTGAACACACAGCTCTAATGTTTACCCAGACCTTTGCCTTGAAACGGCTCCGGTACCCTTCAGGCCATACAGAGGACGTGCAATGTGCTCTGTTTCATTTTTTTCAATGTTCTTGTTGCTCAGTGGTTCGTGTATGGAGAAAATAAAGGGACATGTGTTTTGAAAAATAATTTCTTAAGAAAAACTGGCACACCACTGTACAAACTCTGGCTGCAAATGACAACACTGGTGCCAGATGGCAGCGCCTGTATCAGAGATATTTTAGCATCATTTATAGAGAAAGTGGAAACGCCTCGTCCATCTGTTTTCTGTCAGTGGTTCAACCAGAGACACTTGAGCCGACTACCTCCACTTAACAGTTTTCAAGTTATATCTCAAGACCTGTGATGACAGCTTGATCTTACCAGGGATCTTTTTAGCCCAGCTGATCATGAGGACCAGTTCCTTGTCTGCCAGGTTGGTGAGAGACATCATCATGCTGGCCTCGGTGAAGGGCTTCTTCAGGTCCTCCATGAGGTAGATCTCTGGAGGCTCTGCCTCCATGATGCGTGAGATGAACTCCTCTGGACTCATGGTTGACTGGTGTACATGGTTCACCTGTGGAAAGGGAGGGTTGGGGGTGAGAGGAGCCTCCAGATGGAGATGCCGCTGAGAGCCCAGCCCCAGCCGGACCAGTCCTCTGCCTGTGGGATACCGAGGCTGGAGTCCACCCCGGCGGTGTCGGGCTCCTCGATGGCTGCAGCGTTCACGCCTTACACCTACAGCATGCACAGCACAGCAACAGACATAGACCTGTGATTTTGTGCTTGTGTCAGGTGTTCAAACCTCTGAGCAGGTCTCCTGGTAACTGGATCAGGTGTCTTAATGACAACAAAGGCATTTAAGAACATGGAGGTGTTCTTCACAATGAGATCACTGAAGACAAAACAGCTGCTTTCAAATGCAGAGTTTCACCAAGAATTTGCAGTTAGAAATTCAAACATCAGCACTCTTGACTTGCCCTGACTGTGCAGACTGTTGTCTTAAATGTTTTGAGTTGTAGAGAATCTTCCATCCCTCAGCAGCTATCGTCCTGTTTCTGACCTAATCATCTGTTATTTAGTGGAGCAGTTCATTTCACAGTTTTAGTTTCACAGAGCAGTTCTGTGATGAGATCTGAGAAAGTCTGACTCCTATCCACTAAAGAATTAGTTTGACAATTTGGACAACATACTTCAGGGCTGCAGCCAACCATTATTTTCATTATAAAATAATTTGCCAATTATTTCATGAAATGTCAACAAGTGTGAAAAATGCTCATTTCAGTTTCCCAGAGTCCATCTTTCTATTTTATTTGAAAAATGACTGAAATGATTAATTGATTATCAAAATAATTGGTGATTAATTTTCTATTGAACAATTAGTCAGTGCAGCTCTGATATACTTATTCACTTTCTGCAGAGAGTTAAATAGTAAGATTGATACCTCTCATATAGTTTCTGTCTTTTAATGTGCAGGCTAAGACAAAGAAATTAAACTGTATCTCTGCAGCAAGAACTTTGAGAAATTATCACACTTTGGTATTTATAAGATTCCAATCTTGTGTGTTTTCTAAAGTCCAAAGTTCATCTACCATAATGAGCTCACAGGTAACACTCTTTACCTTTTCTCTCTCAGTGCTTGAACTTTTGTGCTGCTGTAAAATGACAAATCGTCAAGGACCCCAATTATTATAAAAGGTGAGCACCTACCACACTTCATCATGCCCACTTCATAGCATTTACGTAAGCGGCATGCTTGGCAGCTTTTACGTCGGTTTTTGTCGATAGTGCATTGATTTGTGGCAGGGCAGATGTAGTCATTGTGTCCTAAAAAAGCAAAAGGAAAGACATGCTGCAGAGTTCTGTCCATGGATGATGCGAGGGAATAAATGGTGAGTAAACATGGACAGAAAGTCAGAGCCGATACCTTGGATACTCCTCTTGAAAAAAGCCTTGCAGCCCTCACAGGACCACACACCGTAGTGGTACCCCGAGGCGTAGTCGTGACACACGGCACAGAAGTGCATGTCGGCTTTCCCTACTGCAGAGGAACACAAGGAGGAGTTCACACCTTCCACTCCTTCGTCTGATCTCTTCCCCGGCAGCTTGTTACAGCTGATGATGGAGCTGCAGGAAGAAACAGTGACTTTGTGAAGAAGGGACAACTTGACATTTGGAATTTTAGCCCATCATTCACCTGTCATTAGTCCTCCAACAGGTACTCTTTTTTGCTGAAAATGTCTCCGTAATTGCATTTCAGTCAACTGCAAAACTATACTAGAAAAGTTCACAATAATTCATCGTTATTAACATAATCGGTGTATAAATCTGCAGCATCCATACTCACTGCTATTATGAGCATCAACTCAGAGCAAAGATAATGATGACAGAGAAAGAGATCAATCCTGAATCTGACCAGCTGACGTAACGAAAGTTAACTCAATGACCAGAATCAATGTGAAACTGTTAAATGAAACCTCCAGCACGGCATCAAGCAGAAAACTCATCTGTTCGTCAACACACTGCGTTTCACTGCTCAGTTCTAATGACTTCACTGGATTCTGTGTGTTTGCCTTCGTATGACCGAAAAATATTTACGTTTTGACTTTCTGTCTCTGAAAAAAAAGTGTCTTCAAAACATCATTACCATATTATATTATGTGATTTTCCAAGAATTTGATTCTTTTATTTTTTTTCCATTCAGACACAAAAACAGCAGAAATTAATTGATTTTCATGTAGAAAGTCACTTAAAAATAAAGAACTGGATCAATACATTTTAATGAGCGTACATTTCAGTGCTCTACACACTGAAGCGCTTCCTGTCTTTTTCTCTTATCACGTAGTTTAATGGTAAAACAGTGCCACCTGTTTGACCGCAATAGAACTAGCTTTCTGAATGACAAATGTATTCCTTTTGAATGCACTTATTATTGCTAATATTACTTGTTCCTTTATGTTGTGAGAAACACCTGAGGCACTAAAATTTGTCATATTTGCTCCACCCACTTTCTCACCTTGCTGCAGTGATGTAGGAGTGTGTTGTCAGTACACTCTGACATCACTGTTGGATGTGATTATAGTGGTAACAGACTGTTGACCAGATTTGATGGACCTGCTGTAAAGACACACTTGTGGTGTTTTTCCATTTATTTTTCTTTTTTTCGGCTCCTGTAGGCCATTTGTCTTGACAAGTTTTTGAAGGTTAGTTGATATGACAACTGTGCAACGTATAAAAACAAACAAAACAAGCCAGTATCAAACAAAAGTGTGTAACAGACTCACAGATCCACCGTGTCAGTGTCATGTTTTGCCAGGCCCATGTCTGACAATCAGGTGAGGTAGCAGTTTGTGTAGGTTTGGGGAAAATACTGCTTTGCCTTCACATAAATACTTTGTGTAAACTTATGGCGAGTGGACGAGCTGCTCTACCTCCTGAGCCACAGCAACCCCACCTGTCATTACTGCCCCCTCCCCCGGCAGTGCACCTTCATACAGTCATGGGCTTTTCATTCCTATGTGAGACAAAACATGACACACACTTTTCTCCACTGGATCGACGGGTTTATGCACTCTGTCCTGGAAATTAACTCCCTTGTGAGGCAAAAAGTCCAAAAGCAGAATTCATTAAGGATTAATACCAGGACGCATAACTGGAGTGCTCCAATCCTAATATGACGCCACATTTCATTTGCAACATGTGTGCTGTGAACGTTGCAGGACAAGTTTCTAAAGGTCCATTTTAAGACAGAATTGATTGACACTCACCAAACTTTTTTTTTTTCTCTCAAATATGGCATTTCCATCCGTGAGTGTCAGTAAACCTACCTGCTGGTGTTGATGCTGTGGGCTTTGGACTCCAGCCATGGTGCATGTGGGCTGGGCTCATTGTAGACGAGAGGCTGAGGGCAGCGCAGAGTCAGCGACTGCATGGTGGGGTGGCTGCGGGAGGGCCAGAGGGTCGATGAGCTGAGGGACGGGCACAGAGCTGATGGGCTCTCAGTGATGGATGGCTTGGCGTAGCCCAGCACAGACGGGCCATAAAAGGTCAGAGGTCCATGGCCGTGGTTGTACTCATGGCTACTGTCTATGTACGGAGAGGGGATGCAGATGGTGTGGCTGTCCATGCCCGGAGGAGGGCTGTACACGATGGGCTGGAGTCCCGGAGAGTTTGGCCTCTCTGAGGCTTTACTGGAGTCCACCTCCTGGAGCTGAAGCAGCGGTAATGGCTGTGCATCCAGCCCGGGAGAGGAGGCCATGTCAGGGGGGATCTACTGTATATGTTGACGGTGGTAATATGCTGATGTAGCTGGTTCCTTTAATGCATACACTAGAGTGGACAAATCCTGCAGCAAATGAGGATAATACTACGTTACTCTTAAAATCTGAAATTCAAAATAAATGAAATAACAGTCAACATATTAGGTCACATTAAGCCCTGATTTGGTGACAAACAAAAAATCAAAAAGTGGGTTAAAATATTTTTTGCTATCCAAGTAAATTCCAAGACAGATTCTAAATGTTGAAATCTTTCTCCTAGTGAAATTGAAAAAGCCAAAATAATGCAACGATTATTGAACATATTGCCATGTAACTTGTTAAAATTCATGTTTACAAGAAAACAATCTTTTTCAGTTCAAACTTGCATTTATTAGCAAATACCTGCAAAATCTACGGTTTTACCATTAGCTATACTTTGTTTTGTGCTAATTAGCAAATGTTAGCATGCTAACACACTAAACTCAGATGATTAACTTTGTAAACATACCTGGTAAAACATTAGCATTTTAGCATTGCGTGCATGTTAGCAATGATGACATTATCATGGTGCTCGCAGAGCTGCCAACTGTAAAGCATTGAGACAAACGTTTTGAAACTGACACAGTGGCAAAAACACAACATAATTTATGAAGACAATGAGGTAATGCATCCTTTCTTTGAAATTATTTAGAAAAAAAGTCATAACAGAAGAAGAAAAATTCTTTTCCTCTGTTTTGTCAATTTTTTGTGCATCTGGCTTTAACAATATGGAGCAGTAGCGACTGAGCTCAGTTCACTGGGAGCTAACATACATAATTCTACTGACTGCTGTCTTCCTATAGTTCAAGGACATTGAAGAATCCACATCAAAACACAAGATAATAGGATGTGTTTATCACTGGGTGACACACATGCAGAGAGCAAAATGAGATCCTGCTGCCGCTCATGTGGGCAAGATTTGACAAAAGAGCTTTAACAGGGCTGTACAGTGCGCCATACGTGTCACACGTGCTATGAAATAATCTGTCTGTGTGATGAATGAATTCACGTTGGTAGCTCTGGTGCGACAGCCTGTGTGTGAGAGGAATAATTTTTTTTTTCAATGCCCACACACTATACTCCTTGGTAGCTGTAGTTTTTCCTATTGTTTCCCATATGCGTAAAGTCCATACATGCGACTCAAAATCCCACAATTCTTAGCGAACAGTCCTCTTAACCTCTGCGAGTCGAGGAAGTCAGCTACCGGTGTTTCCTCTGCCTTTCATTTGAAGGAGCGGCCGCCCCTTCCAAAAAGAAAGGCACAAAATATTTTATTTCTGGAATTAAAAGCACATTTATTTTATTTCAGCAAAGTGTGACTGTGTGTTATGTGTGTGGCTGTCCTGAGCAGTGACTCTGCTCCGCCCCCTTGCTCCTGCCGACGGTGTGGCTTATTCACGCTTCACACAAACAGCTTTACACACACTCGTGGCTCATCAACACTACCATCACTACGTTTTTCTTTTAACAGGCAAGGCGTTACACCGGGCCATACGTCATATTGAGGTGCCGGTGTTATGCCAAAAAGTGATCGCCTGCCAAAAAGTGATGTCCGTCCTGGAACGGAGAAGGGCAGTTTCTATGTCTCCACAGTAACCGTTAGTGACATTCTTATATGCCCGTTATCGTTGTAATAACACATAAATCCTCTAGGGGGCGACAGAAGTTACGCACTATAGCTTTAAGATGAAGGTTCCCCCCGACCCACCTCGCCGAGTACAGACACCCACCATCGTACTAATCCCCAACGCCCCCCATCCCCAACCATTAAACCTGGAGAAACACTGAACGAATCTTATTTCAGGTTTTAAATAGGAAAGATGAGAAATAAGCCACGAACCAAAGATCCGCACTTTGTATTTGTATAACGGATTGATGACATCAAGTGCAAATATAGAAAAAACAATGTCTGAAAACAATTTTTAATAAGATCTGGATTTTGTGTGGCCTGTATGCAACATTCATAGGTACAGCTACATACCTGTTTGTGAGATGAACTGCACTACTTGTGGTTGTTTTTAGAGATTTTAGAGATGTTGAACGGTGCTACAAGTTTTTTGGCCTGTGCTATAAACTATCAGCCTCCTTAGCACCAGCGCTATGTACAAAAAAAAGTTAACAGACAGCCCTGAGAAGGTCCGACCGAGTGCTGATCAAAGCAAGATAAGCCATTGGAGCTGATCGATCAGCTGGCCAGTCAATTGGCGCACTTCTTATTTTCAGCAAAACTGTGGGACTGAAGAGCGTCATTTCTGGACAACAGGGCAGTTTAAAACCATTTTGGTTCGGTCACATGATGACTAAGTCACAACAAAGCCTCTTGAGGGACTCTTTTAATTACACCTAAAACTTCCAACTCTGCATAGATACATAGGATTTCTGGATTTTTTGGTGTGTAAGTTAACAGGTTGTTTGTGTGCAACACACCTTACATCATTTCCTGTTTCCTCCGCTGTAAGCGTCTCACTACCAAAACAATTCACAACTTAAATCAGTATCACTTGAGTTTAAAGCAAGAAGATGAAGTTTACCCTGATCACCAGTGTTAGTCACTGGCTCATAGTCTATATTAACTCATCCATGGAGCAGCTCTGTCTCTAATGAAGTTTTATAAATTAAATTTTCAAGGCAAAAACCACTGAACACTGGTGATGAACGTAAAAGTCACCGAGGTCGAGAAAAGGAAGGCAGCGGATAAATAAGAGAAGGAGAGAAAA
>JAQFJB010000007.1:2319240-2330715 GCA_029874875.1 Naso minor
TGCAGCAGTGTGATTGTGTGTGTGTTTCACAAATAGCTTTCATATTTTAACCATGCTTGAAGCAGACTGTTTAGCATTTCCTGGGTTTTCAGTATGTTACATTATCCACTCATACTTCACACATCTTACGCTGATAAGATTTATTCGTCGTCATGTTTGATAATGAATTTAATCACGTGGACTGCAGTTTTAAAGTAAAACCACTGCAGTTTTGTTTGTTTAAATGAGAGCAGACTTTTAAAATCACTTTCATACAGAGGGGAAGTGTAAAAAGAGCTGAGGGCCTCAAACCACTAACAGGCTAGTCACTGTTTCACTTGTTCCAAATTCAGTTACTCATAAGTGTGTTCTAATTGGGGACCGAGCCTGTAAGTCAAGGACTCCTCTAACAAGGCTAGTTGTTTCTGAGTTTATTATTCATATTCTAAGATAAATGAGTCACCTACAACATCAATTGGAATTTAAAGCCTTTGTTATTTTAGCAAAGTTAAAGAACGATTCATTTGTTTGCTTTCAGAGAGCTACAGCTCATATATGTTAGGGCTGTCAGTGTTGGTCAAAGTCTGACCTTAACCCACTAATATTTTACAATTGCATTTAATGGCTTGCTCTTTCATCTCTTCTATGCCCCCTCATGATGACACCGGCCCGTCTCCTGTACGCTCTGTGTGTTGTGGTTTTGTTCCGTCCAGGAGCGTTTCAAGAGCAAAGCGCTGCGGCTTTGTTGACTTTGACTTTTGTGTTTCCATTATGACTGAGTAGTCAACATGGTTAAAGTGGGTCTTTCCCGTCCGATTTAATTGTGTGAACTGTTCGTACTGCAGCTACCGTCCAATCACTACTGACATGACACATCCCAATAAAGACATTCTGGTTAGAACTCCTCTTCATTGTTGATATGAGTCAAAAAAAATGCCTTAAATGCAAAATACAGCAGTTTTAAACATGGATAAGGAATGAAATTAATCATGCTTATTTATCTATCTATCTATCTGTCTATCTGTCTGTCTGTCTGTCTGTCTATATTAAACACTTTTAAACCATTTTAAATCACTGGTGCAAGAGTATTTTTAAACTGTTTTAATATTGGAAAACTTATATGGCAAAAATGTATCTGCGATAGGCTGATATCATCTGAACCGATGTATCAGTCAGGCCCTACATTTTATCGCCGTGATGATCCCAAGATTAAAGGTCTTAACGTTTCCCCTGGCACCATTAAGCACCAAAGAGTATCAGAATATTTTTAGTTTACAGCATCAGGTTTTGACTTACCAAAAAAAAAGACTGCTGCTTTTACCTTTTGCTTGTAGATTGCTGTTTTTGTTTTTTTTTATCTTGTCCCTCTAATATGATCCTGTCTTTTTTTAAAAAAAAGTCATTAGTGCTGTAGTTAGAATGGATGTAAATTGGCTGTGACTGATACTTGGATTGATGGGGTTAAGTATGCAGAGGTTAAAAACATGTGTATTGCATAATGTAATCAACCCTGCTGTTAATTGTTCTCCTTTGCTGTGTTTTTCAATGTTGATCATGTCCGTGCTTGTGTTAGCTGGACTTCCTGCTGTTCAAAAAATATACAAAATGGCTGTCGCAACTGCACGGCGCTGGTTCAGAGGATGACTTCCTCTAGCAGTAAACATGATGCAAATGAACACACACAGGGCTTCCCCTCAGGAAACTGAAAACAACGGACAAAGTTGTGTCCCTCTGTAATGAAGTGAGACATGTTGCTGTGTGACAGAAATTAACGGGGCCGTCAGCTCATCGAGAGAATTAATAACTCGACTGGTTCAAGGTGCTCTCAGTGTGAAAGCGATGGAAAGATCCTGAGTGGGGCCTTTTATCTTGTTATCAAGTTAACTGAACTTGTGAAGTCAAAAAGTAGATGTTACAGTATGTGATTTACGCAGTAGGAAGCCAAATTTTGAATGACTTCATAACTAGTGTTTACATTGACAAATACAGTAATCAAGGAATGAGTAAAATGTAATTTTGGAAGCTGTGTGATTGTCTTCAAGACTAGAATTCAGTGTGACACAGGCACACAGACTGACACGAGCAGTAAATGCAGCCTTTGATCAGATATTCATGATGTTTTAGGCTTTGAGAAATGAGAATGTTTGGTGTTAACAAACCTGAAGGAAAAATTAGATCTGGTTTTTTTTTGGTAAGCTTAGAAAACACTGAAAGCAGAAGTCAAAATGTAAAGTTGTGAAAATGCTTTCTGAGTGGAGTTTGCCTGCTGATGTCCTTTCTGGACACTGTCAATAGTGTAATAACCAGCAGAGATAAGAGCTTCTATTTTCCATGGATAAATAATGTTAACCTCAGAGAATGTACTTAACACAGTTTCATTTATTTCAAAGCACCTCTTCATACTTCAGTGCACTTCCTGTTGAGATCCTCAGAATGCCACAGTCTGAAAAACACCGGCAGGTTTGCTATATTTTACCCTGCACTGTCTGATAACATCAGAGATGCAAAGTTTGCAGACTCGCGTTGTTGTACTTCAGAAAGATTTGTTTGTATCTGCACTGCTGCTTGATTCTCACGCTAAAAACTTTTTAAAAAATTTTGTTTGTGCCCAAAGCCTGATTTCCCTCGTCTGTTTGTCTCTGTCTCGTCATTGAGCTCCATTGTTGATCAAAATCTATTGAAACACAACTTGTAAAATCATTGATATGTTACTATATAGCAAAAATGACCACTGCAGTTTATTAAAAGCCCAGCTACTGTAAGGACTTACAGAAGCACAAGATGTGTATTACTCCACAGCTGAAAATAGTCCCTAACAATTTAACAGTGAACCCCTGTTTGAAAATGTTTCTGTAAAACTACAAACTTGTTTTATTGAACTCTTTGGCCTTCTGAGAAACGAATCTTGTACGTGTGACTAGTTTCTCAAACTGTACATCTTCAGGAGGTAGGTGCCGTAGGCAGGGTAGACGGGCTTATTTTGGTCTTGTGTGTCTTGTTTGATTTGTTGACAATAAGAAAAATGTACGGTGCTTATCCTTTAATCTGTACGGATAGAGTTGATGTCGTAACAGAGGAGAAGAATGCACTCAGTCTTGAGTCGATGGCTGCTGGCCTCGCTGTGCTTGTAAATCATTGATTGACTTTGCTGAGAAATGCTCCAACTTTGCCAACTACACAACCCACAGTTTATCACTTCCTCTGTCATTGATCGATCGGTTTCATTTGCTAGTTTGTTTCTCAGCTCAGCTGTCGCGTTACTGTCACACCAAAGGCAGTCTGTCAGAAACAGTCTGTCAAAAAAAGTAGATGCAGTGACGATGCCTCTGGAGCTGTTCCGATACTGATGCCAGTATCAGAAAATGCTGCCGATACCACTAAAAATGCTGAGTATGCCAGTCTATGCACCAATCAGATACCATCTTATTTATTAGCTGCCAAACAGTACCTAGCTACCTTTCAGCTCAGTTAGCTCTGACAGTTGTTACATGCCTGTAATCAATTGTGCTGTGCTGCCACCGTCAATTACTACTTTTAAGAGGGATAAAGAAGAGCTGAGAGACCCGACAGAGCGAGTAAAATGTCTGCGTTCAGCAATATTTTTCACTGGAAATCATAGGTAATGTGTAAAAGGAATTGTTTTTTGTGTGCTGGTATCAGATCAGTACTCAGTATCAGCTGATCTGCATGTTTAGGTATTGGAATCGGTATCGAGAAGGAAAAAATGGTATCGTAACATCGCTAGTCGCCTCACTTTGTCTTTTCATGTTTGTACAAGAGTTATGAAGCCTAAATAAAAACAATCATACGCACAGATTTATGAGCATTATCAGTGCATCTCATTCTTGTAAAAGTCATTAACATTTTTTTGAAGACTGCATAACTGATAAAACTTCTTCTTTTATAGGAACTTTGCCGGCTGGCGAACACAGTTTCCCATTCCAGTTTGTCATTCCAGGTGAGTGTGGGACAAACTTTGATGACTTGTTGAACGTCATTCTGCCCTTTCAGGAACACAGCCTCAGTTCCTGTAATAGTTTACTCATAGACCTGCTTTATCAGAGGCCCAGATGACGTCAGTGAAGGCAGCATGCAGGTGTGATAAGCTCTGATAACAGTGAACTATTTCTAGTGCGTGTATTTACTAAGTGTTCAGCTCTAAGCCCTTTGTCTTAGACACAAAGCAGACGCACGCACATCTGTGATATCGATGGTTTGTGAAGGATCATTACACCAGTTATATGTAAGAGATTTAAGACATGCCAGTCATGGTGCCTTAGCGTGATAATGAATATTTATTCCACACATTCTGATCTGGCTGAGTTGATTTTTCCTGAGGGCTGACAAAAGTTACCATGCCACAGTCATGTAAATAACACAAAGATGGAGTGAACATACTTGGCACCTGTGAGCGCCGACACACACTGTCTGTCTGGTATCTTACACTCTCTCAGGCCTGGGCTGAAGCGAAGGGGGGCTTTGACTTATTTTTAGTTCCCCCTCCTGCTGCGCAGTCACTGTTTAATTGGTCTTCATGCCCCCACGCTTCGCCCTCCCCTCATCTCCGGCCCTCAGACTTCAGAGCATCAGCAGAGGGCATGTTAACTACTGTGTAGTGATAAGTGGAGAATCAAGTGTCTCCTACTGCCCCCTGGTGGTACAGGAAACAGACTGATTTGCTCTTGAATGTTCTTAAATTAGACTTGCAGCAATCATTAGCCTCAGTGACACAACTTTTAAACACATGATTTCTACAGGCGATGATAATAATGAGGTTTTATTCTCACTGAAAAATGTTCATGAGTGGATATGAAAACATGTCTGCATCATTACCACAATACATTAATACAATAATGAGGAGTTATTTTGATGTAATATATTTGAAATAAATACAAGCACAGGCATAATAACAATGAAGTTCGACTGGAGTCAAGAATGGTAAATGGAATGTATTTATATAGCGCTTTTCTAGTCTTTTCAACCACTCAAAACGCTTTTACAACACAATTTAGCATTCACCTGATTCACACACACATTCACACACTAAGGGCAGGTAAATTCTCTACAAAGAGCCAACCTGCTCATCTGGAACTTCACGCAGCAATGGCGCAGCCATCAGGAGCAATTTGGGGTTCAGTATCTTGCCCAAAGACACTTCAACATGTGGACCGGAGAAACCGGGGATCAAACCACTGGCCTTCTGATTGGCAGACGACCCGCTCTACCTACCGAGCAACAGCTGGCCAAAAGTGCTGTAAGAAATCCTCAGAAAAATTTGTCTCTAATCAGGATCCACACAAAAAATCTGCAGTCTCTTATATTAGAGCATTTGCACTGAGTCATGGTTCAAAGTTCTTTTTAAGGAAAATAATGTAGAACAGTTCAATACTCTAAATCCACAACAAATACTGACAAAATGTTTCAAGTTAGTACTCTAACAAAGCTGTACAGGGAAGGACAAACAGAATTTCCTCTCACAAGCTCAGCTCATTTATCTGGAGTCGAGGCATCAGGTGTTGTTTTGGCCTGATAGTTTCGCACTGCGGAGACAAAGAAATACAAAGAGAAGAGAAGGCGTAGGCTGAGATAAACACAACACAAGGACACTTAGAGGGATAAGCAGGGTTAGATGAAATGGTGGATGGACTCATTCCAAAGAGACATGAGATACGAGTTCAGGAAGAGCCGGGACGAAAACAGAGATGAGAAGGAGTGATGCAATTTAATAAAGTGCTATAAATGTTTGTCCTTTGTAGACGAGCCCCAGCATAACATCTGATGAGGTCAGCCTTTGTTTTTATTCACAAAATCAAACTGATAAACAGTAGAAAGCAGATTGTTTAATTCTATGTCAGAAGAAAAGCAGCCTTCGTACCCAAATTATTCTCTTATGTCACTGCTGATTTCTGAAAATAAATTGTCAGCTGTGATATATTTCAATGCACCAGTACTGAGCTTGAAGGAGGGTCTTTTATAGCCAGGTACACCAGACCCATGCACTTTGCAAATTATTTGTTTTGTGAAATGATCGGGCAACCCTCCCATCCACGGCCGTTTCCACTGTCCAAAAACCTGACAGGCCAGTCGCAACCATTTATCTCATATGGGGCGGGCTTTATGCGATGACTTATTGAGGGGGCCAAAGATGGCAGCTCCGGTCTGTGTACGCGGCAGCTGACATGAATCGTTGCCAGCCTACAGACAGATGAGGGGCGGGGTTATTCACGTGAATTTTCCACAACCTGATAAATGATCACATAATGTTGTTGTATTGTGTTGTGATATTAGCTGTTTTCATCAGTTTTAGTGCTTTTGTCCGGTGTTATTTAACGTGTTGTGTTGTGTTGTATCGAGGCTGCCGAGTCTCAGGTTGAAACTGCACGGCTAGTTAATTAATATTACATAGTTTTCAATAATGAGGGGTTTCAACTCGCCTGAAATTACCCTCAAAACAAACATGGTGGTGACTTGCCTGGCATGCGAGGGGAAAGAAGGTTTGAACAGCTAAGACAGTCAGACAAAAGTGTTGGGGGCAGTTTACATGGTACAAGTTTTCACATCAGACGACACACTTCTGTTGCAGTTCGGTCTTCCTTTTACATGACAACAGTGTGCTGGCGCCCCTGTAACCACAAACATTTGAAACCGGGTTCCAGAGTGGAGTCTTTTTAAACCGCAGCCTTCTTTCCGGCTGTGTAAACTGGCAAGCAGAGTGCCTGTGAACACGGTGACGACACTAATGCTAATGCTAATGCTAGTTCAAGTCAATGCATTCTGCTCTAGCAGCTACCAAACTCAGATTAAACACTCCGCAGTGCTCCAAAAACAGGTTGAATATGACAACAGTCTGTTGAGGCAATTTAAGTGTTGATATCATAATTTTTTAGAAGTCAAACTACAGCTAAATGTCTCTAATTTGTGGCTCCTTAGGGCTTAGCAGCAACTGGAAGTTAGCAACTTCGGCAGCTCCAACAGTGTGATGTTTCAAACTTCCACTGCTGTCTACTGGCCTGGCATCATGCATACTACAGCGCTTTCGGTTATTAATGTAAACACGGATGTATTTTGAAGATGCAAAGGAAAGACATTTCTGTTTTAGTGGGACTGCTCCTGTGTAAATGTGGCCTCAGGGGATCACTAAAGTCATTAGGATTTATTTTCTGGAGACAATGAATAATTAGCTTATGATACAATTGCAGCTGATTTTTGAAGTAGGTCCCAACACCCTCTTTGTGCAAATCAACGTGGAAATCGAAAAATATTTACAAACACAAACAGGAAGTCCATCCTGGCTGTTAATATGAAGCCAGCAGCTTGAGCT
Source organism: Naso minor (assembly GCA_029874875.1). NCBI lineage: Eukaryota > Metazoa > Chordata > Actinopteri > Acanthuriformes > Acanthuridae > Naso > Naso minor. The sequence continues at coordinate 2,326,541 of JAQFJB010000007.1, forward strand.
GCAACAGCAGCTGATGGAGTCAGATGAAAGTCTTTGTCTGAGCTCAAAGGCTTCACAGTCCCAGGCCACTCGGGCCGCCACCAGCAGCTCAGTGTGGTGTGTCTTCAGGGAAAGTCATCCTCGTGCTTCTGTCTGCCCCCATCAGTCCAACCACAGCTCTGCTGCTACCAAGCTGTCTGCGACACAACAACAACAACCCACCTCTCGGGGTTAATTCTCTTTGACAGCAGCAGCAGACTCGTCCCTGGAGCTGCCGCCTGCCTCGCTGACATTAACATCTGAATGAGGATCATTGAAAAAAGGAACACTTTACAATAGTGGGAGAGAGGAAGTAGCTCTGCCTCTATTCTGACAAAACATTAATCACCTTTTGGTATATTCTGGTGAATTTGTATGCAGAATATTTGTGCTGATATCAGGAGAAAATTTTTGAATTTGAGATTTCCTCTCTGGCTCTGAACATCTCTGTCCTTCTGTCTGCCTGGATGCTTTGCCCACAAATAGCTATTTTTATCACACTCTCCTTAAATTTCCTCCCATCCTGGTTTCCTCCTCGTCACTGCCCTTTCCTCAAGTCACAAAAACAATCAGTGCCTTGTCACTTCAAAGTGTAATGTGCAGGAATCAGTCTGACAGCTCTGATAGAGGCCTGGATACGAAGTCCAGTATTTTCCTCACTGCAAGTAACAGAGTAAAATAAAATCTATGTAATCTTGTTTTGTTATAGATTGTGTGAAATGAAAAATAATTATACATAATCAAGACTTATTTTTCCTTTATTTATTTATTTTTTCCCTTTTAAGTCTCTTTTTTTATTTAACAGATATACAACATAGTATGCAGTACACTTGACCCTCAAACTTTGAATTCCATTATGATAATAATTGTCTCAATAAAATTAAATTGTTTTTTATGATTCTAATGCACATGAAAGGCTGTAACAACATATATCTTTGTTGGTCCTGTTTTACATTTTAATTCTAAGCAGCATTTTGTATTTTTATTGGTTGCCTGCTGTCTGCCATTTTGACGGACAGGGCGATAAAAATTCTGTCATGATCTATGTTTACCTGGCCAACATTTTAATTTTTTAAAATGGCCAATGTAATAGTATTTTGTTCTCAAAGAGAACTCAATCACGGTGAAATTTGTTATATGTAAACAAACTCACAGACTGCACATTTATAACAGCATGGAGAGAAAATATGAATAAAATATGAACAAAGCAGTTTTACAGAATTTGATAATTCCAATTAGAATATAAACAAAAAATGATAATATTTAAAAAAAAACAACCAAAAAACCCAAACCCTCACATGGCCTGCTGTTGCTGATCCTGAACTCAAACCTTCCTGTTGCTGGCTTGGCTTGAGTGTAGTCGAATGCATGGATCACTGCATCAGTCCCTCTTTTTTTATTTTGTACCTTGTTTATCAACTAATTAACTAAAAACACACAAATGTTGAGCTTTAAAAAAATGCACACTCAGATGCTGTAACGTTTTGTGATATCTAGTAGGGCTTCATGATTTTGAATAAATATGTCATTACGATTATCTGGATTCATATTGTGGGTGTGATATGATTTGTGATATTAGAGGAAATGATCGTGTTTACATAATTTTCATATTATCATTGAAATACATGTTAAAAAGATTATAGTTTGGTTTTGGCAGGGATCTGTACCAAACAAAGATGTTTACTTGAGTCTGTAGAATAGAATATGTAGGCCAGGACGACTCTGCAGCACCACAACGTTTGAATTAAATTGTATTTTGACGCACATTTCTCCTTTAACAAATATTGCACCATATCCCAATTTTGATTAAGTTTCGATTAATTGTGCAACCCTAATATCTTGGCTATATAGCAATTGAACCCTCTAGTAAAATGGCTCAAGAAAGCTATGACAACAAGGTCACGCATGTGAGATCAAAGACAAGACATTGACTAATTCATCACTCAACATCTACTGAGCAGACGTCTGTCCTCTACACGTGGTGTGCATGTGGTTGTTGACAATGTCGTGTATAAATTTGATTTTTCTGTAATTGTTAAAAGATTCAGTTAAAAGGAAGCCTGGCAAAATGTAATTTAATATTTGAGGTTCATTAAAGCCACTTCAGTCCTACACCAACATTCAGACTGGAGTAATTGGTGGTGGTGGTGGAGTGTGCGTGTGCATGTGCATGTGTGTGTGTTAGGGGAGTCATGTTGCCTCACGATTAAATCTGAATGTTTGCGTTATAAATGTGCAATTCCCGCATCACTAATGAGGATTTGTAGCGTTAATCAAAGCTGCTGCTGTGGTTGCCAATTCACATGATTCCAGAGAGGGACTGGCAAGGATGACTGCAGCAAAGGATGCTGGGAGTTGGGGACACGGTTGTATTTGAGGATGGATTATGTTAAAGGGTCAAAGACAGACGTGAATTTTCTTTTCTGTCAGCAAGAGGAAATGGTATAGGACCCAACCGATATAATTATTTTCCAATATTATCGATTGATACCAGCCTATCACAGATATGTTGTTATCGGTGTACATGTTCTCTGATATGCACCTGTATTAAGACTGTTTTTTAAGGCCAGAAAAAAATGCTTGGACTATTGATTTGAAATGGTATAATTACATAGTTTGTCCAGCAGAGGGCGGTTTGTTATTTAAAGTTGCGGTAGATAATTTATGCAAACGAGTTAGCAAGCTAACGTTAGCTGTAGCATGAGACTCGTTGGGAAGCAAATCTGCGAGCCAACTGACGGTGTGGCTTGCAGACACTCTATTGTTGGCAGAGGCGAGTCAGAGCACCGTGAGCCAATCAGCTTGTACCGACATCACCTGTAGCTAAGAAGCATAGCATATACCGGCCAATCAGGACAGAGAGTGCAGAGAGTGTCACTGATTTTTCATTTTTCTGTGAAATCCTCGTCCCGCTGGCAAAGAAAATATCCTGGTAAAAACAGGACTTACTGGAGACCAATTTAGCAGTGAATGGTGTCATTTTTCAACCACTATTACACTGTTTAACCAGGTTATACATCAGAATGACCAAGTCAAGTCGAAGACGTTGTCTAGTTTCACTTTAATAACTAATACATGAAGTGTCTGTGTTTGTTTGTTTGATAAAATGTCAGATATCCTTCCTCCATTGCATATCTTTGACACAAGTATTTGATTCAGTCGATACTATATAATATAAAATATTGTCCAATATATTGGATATTGGAATTTTCTTGTTCAGTTGGGCCATAGTTGTGTATTTGCTGTCTGTAATAATTTTTAAAGATCTGCTGTGTGAAACAAAGGGGGATGTGTCTTGTCTGTGTTTCATACTTGCCAACTGTCCTGCAAAAAAAAAAGAGGGTCAAAACAAGCTCTAAACATTAAAACAATAGAGATTTATTTTAAATAAAGTGGCATCAAGGCTGTCTTGGTGTTAGTGTCTTAAAGCTGCCTAAACCCTCTTTGGCCTGGTCGTGCACTCTCTGAGAGCTTTGGTCACAGGATTAGACGCACGTTATAATTTGGAGTCTCTGTGCAGAAACGCTCCTTCACTGCACTGTCTTCTGCAAGCTTCCCATTCAGCTTATTCAATTCAGGCTTCACCAAGGGACATGTGAAGTTCCTGCATTGTAGTTCAGGCTACATGTGCATAGGTAGTGGAGTGTATCTGCATGGCTTTGTGTGTGTGCACATTGTTTCTCTACAGTAACTGTGTTGTGTGAATGTGGCCTGATGCATTCTTCCAGTACATGTGAGTCGGTATTTTTAGATGAAACTCAGCCAGCATGCGGCGGGACGTTGAGCGCGGTCATCGTACGTCGCTGTTCTCCCTACACCCTCCCTGCTCCTTCCTGAATTATTCATCCGTTTGGGTGAAGTAACGCACATCTATTATTCATTCTGCCTCCCTGGTGTCAAGCTTCCCGTGCAGCTACAGCGCTGTGAAACCTGAAGGGAGCCCCGCTTTGGGCTCGAGCATGCCGTTCTAGCTGGCTTACAGTATGCAACACTTTGCAACAGTGGCCATTGTGAGGGGATTTGCATAAATTGAAGAGGAGTTTAGCAAGTCAATGCTCCTCCAAAAAATGAGCGCTGCTGAAAGAGAAAATGAGTCTAAATCCAAACAGAGATTTTCACCCATTCTCAAATTATTTTATGATGCTTGCTGTGTTTCT
>JAQFJB010000007.1:2494994-2506346 GCA_029874875.1 Naso minor
CCTTCAAGTGAAAAGGTGCCTGGCTGACAGTTTTCACACACTGTATCTGTTCTGCTGGTGCCTTCAAGAAACAAGCAAAAGTGAGACTGATTAGAAAACTGACTGATTCTTGATTCTTGGGCCTCTGAATTAGAGCATTCAATTGACTTTTCTTCTGAGGTAATGATTCCTATTTCTGCTCTAAATTACTGGATTTCCTCACCTCTTCAGGGCTGTGAGGAGATTATAAAGAAATAATTCAATCACAGACATACGAGAGGAGCACTGGAGCCTGTTGCTGGATCTATTAAAAAAAATAAATAACTAAAATTTAAAAATTAATTAATTTTTTAAAAAATTCCATTTGGTGACTAAGCTAGTGCAGGATCTAAGTGCACTCTCAATGAACATGATCACAGTGCAGAAACTACCTCTGTAGTTGTAATTTGCAGCTGTGTATCTATGAGTTTTCAAGACTTAGGAATTTAACCTGCAGCTCATCTGCATGATAATCAGCTGCTTCATTTCTGTCATTGTATTTTTTCTTGAAAGGACAGTGAAGTTTGTGTTCAGCCATGTTCAGATGAGTGTTGTTTTCTTGGATGTTTGATTAAACTTGCTTCATTTTGTGTTAATCAGATGCTTCTGCTTGCGGCTTCGCTCTTTAATCACTGTGCAAAGTTGCTGTTGACTTGTGATGCGAGTTTCACCTGGGGTCTGTTTAACAAAGCAGGTTTAGTGAAAACTGTGAGTCTGTTGACCCTCAAATGAGGGAAACTCTTGAGTTCTCCGTTTCATTAAACGAGAAAAGTCAAACCCAAGAAAAAGGAGTAACTCCATCCTGTTTCACAAAGAGAGTTAAGTGAAGCTCTGAGTTACTTTAGTTACCTGGGAGCAGGTTTTCATCAGTAAACCACGACTTTCTCTCTGTCTCCTCCCTCTTTCAGAGCCAGAAACACTGTTTAATTTCCTCATTTATTCCTTCAGTCCATACATCATACGCCTGAGCCTTACCTGTTTAAATTCTGTTCTTACGTTTCATTTAAACTGCTTCCAAGTCTGCTCTTCCCCCGCGAGATATCCTACATGAAAATGAATTTCAGGTTCAACAGGATTCAGTTTTCACCTGTAATATTAGATGTGAATAAATGTTAAATAAATAGACGACATTAACACTGAAGCATTTCCTTAAGCAGCAGTTTTCCCCCACGCCAGTTCTCTCTCCTTTGCGCAGCAGCTGTGTCACTTTTTTCAGTCCCTAAAAATACAAAACGCTGTATGTGCGCATGTGAATTTCTAATTGTACAAAAGTAGGTGGAACCCTTTTTTGTGTACTATTGCCACGGTGAATCGAGTATCAGTGCTCCAGTAATGTCGACTTTGCATAGTTGTGGTGCATGTAACTCAGAGTTCACTGAACTCAAATCAGCTGCTTTTGAACCAGAGACTCAGTTTCAAAACCGAAAGTAAATCAACTCAGAGTTCAGGGTTAGACTGAGTTTGTTGAACCTCCTTATAAAACAGACGCCTGGCAGAATTCATGATAAAAATTATCTTTTAATTCAGTTTTTTGAGGAAGTTCCACACACACAATATTTTGACTGTAGTCTCTGCATGTCTGCCCTGTTTGTACAGAGAAATCCAGCAAACATCACAGCAGCACAAGTTACCAAATATTAAATTACCCTCATATGGTAAAAAAAAAAACATGCCAAAGACATTTTATCAGTGTCTGGTGACAACACAAAGCTGTGAGGACCTGGCAGCTTCTAAAACAAGGCTGAGTCTATAACTGCAGACTGACATGAAAGTCACTGACAGTCTGACTGATTGTTTTTCTTTCATTTCTGACAGTCAAATTAGGTTAAAGTCCAGCAGTGAGGCGAGTGCAACAGAGTCCAAAAAGCAAAGTGAAACAGAAACTATAAATGTGTCGTACTGGTGGAGTCAAAGAAACTGAGGCTCAGAAACCTGAAAACTGTCAGCATCATGTAAACACAGAGCTGAATAAAAAGGTCTCTCACTGTCCCAAGTTAACATGAATGTTCCTGAATGTGATGAAAACCTGAACAAGTGTGCATGTTAGCTTATTATCAGACTAGTCTGACTTTAGTTGTTCTTACCAGGTTCTTTTATCCTCTGACCAGCTCCACACCTTGTATGCTTCTCTGCCAAACTACATCCTTCATCCTGATTCAAACTTTTGCAGAAAAATCCACTTGAAACATCACAAACTGTGTCACTTTTCGCTGTGCACGGCTGTCGAACAAGAAGTCCGTATCCTAAAAACAAAACAGAAACAAAGTCATGAAAAAACATCTGAAGTTATGAGACGATGAGCTATTTGGCTGAGTCCAACAAAGCAAATATTACATTTCTGTAAATCAAACCCACGAGATCTCTGACTGGCCAAACTTCTGCTCATCACATAGCAGCTGGCCAATCAGAGATCCTGTTGCTGCTCTGCGAGTTCACTCACATATCTCAGAAGCAAAGAGAGTTGCCTTTAAACTTCATCAGTCTCAAAATGAAAAAATGATACAGCAGGAAATAAACTAGAATTAAAAATAACAGTGGACATCTTGGAAATTTAATGAAGTTACATTAGAAGCATCCAATTTAAGCCAAAACAATTTACAAACAGAACGATGCATTTGTAGTTTTAAATTGTTTTTTGGTTTTTTTTTGCTTTATTTGAGTGTCACTATTCAAATTCAGTTTTCTCTCAACTGGTTCATTGTGTATTGAGAAAATAGAATAAAACACTAAATATGTGCGATATTCCTGTGGCACGCTCAAGGCTCCATTTAAGACCACGGACCCAACCCATAACAATATTTCCTGCCTGCCTGTGCCCATTTTGTGTTTTCAGGAAACATTTGTCCACTGTAGCAAGATGATGCTCACTATTTTCAGACTAAATGTGCCCCACAACTTCACCTCTACACAACTGTTGCTGCTATTGTCGGAGCTGCAAAACAGTCAGTGCCCGCTCAAAACAATCCAGTTCAGACGGGCTGATTGTTTCATCCACAGCACTGCCGCTTGCAGCACAGAACTGAATCTCAGGTTTTCAAGGCTGTGAAAGGATCAACATAGCTCAGTACAGCTCAGTGACATGCGGCCCCGCAGAGTGGCGCAGCTCCCGCAAACATGAACAGTGCAGATGCAATCGTACCTTCGACCACCGTGTGAGTTGCAATAGCTGAGTGTCGCTGTCCGACGAAGCAAATCAAAGTGACCCGAGCGAACGGATTCATTCATCTAGTGTAATAAACAGCAAACGACATCATAATGAACAAGGATCAATTTCATATTGGGGTACACTTCTCTTTATTTTAACAAGTCAACAAGTTTTTGTGTGACACTCAACATACCTGCACAAGTTCACAACAGTTCAGAGTGTTTAGTTGGAAAAAAGTAGTGTGATTTTTTTTTTATTACAGCATCTTCAACACATCAGCCATGTTGGGGACAGCGTTTGATTGGAAGCACACCACACACATCTGTTTGGAGTCGTGGAAAACTGAAGTTATTTTGGGGGGGATGTGTATTCTGTCTTGATTAATGTGCTTGGATATAAGATTCCATTGTCATGCACTGACTCGTACTTGGGTTTTATTTCACCAGTAACACTAAAGACGCATCAACACTTGGATAAGACGCTCCTTACAGCAGCAAGGAAAGCCATAACTAGATTAAACCTGAACCTCATACACACAATCAGCAGTTTGATGTAATACAGGAAATAAAGGCAATGGAAAGACTGACTTCTGTGTTCGGTTTGAGAGAAGATTTGTTTGTGACGAGGTGGCAGAAGTGGACACTTTACCTTGAGAGAATAAGGACACTGGCTTACATCCCATGTACACATTTAAGTGCCAGATTCAGATCAGATCAACAGCAGACCATCTCCAATAATAGACATTACATTATGACTCTATCTGGCCTGTCTGCCACTCTGACTCTCTCTCTTTCTCTTTCTGTCTCTGTCTTATTTGTATTTCTTCTCCACCCAACCGGTCAAGGCGGATGGCCGCTCTCCAGAGCCGGGGTCTGCCCGGAGTTTCTTCCCACGAGGGAGTTTTTCCCCGCCGCCGTCGTGTATGCTTGCTTTGGAGGGTTCTGTTGGTTTCTCTTCCTGTGAAAGCACTTTGAAATGTCTGTAGACGTGATTAAGCGCTTTACAAATAAAGACTGACAAAGAAAAAGTGTAAGGCAATTATTGTACCTGTGCTTTATTTTTGTTATCATCAGGTTCTCTTCTCAAGCTTTGTTTGTTTTTATTTGTTTGTCTGTCTTATTTTTATTTTTGGTTTAACTGGTTCACACTCCAAAAAACATTTGTACATTAATGTGACTGTGTACAGTTGTAATAGTTTGAAAAATCAATATAAACTAAAGTATAAAATCCCTCATATGAGTCCTATTAAATTAATCTGTTGTTGAGAAGCATTTTTGTGGTTTTAATGTCACTCATCCGGACACTGTTTGTGTGTTGGTGTCATTTCTGCGTGATCGGTGCTCCAACCCGGTGCGACATCACAGCATGTTCCATTTAATACTAACTTATGCTTTATTTGTTATCACAATTCAAATCATAGTCAAAACATTACAGGCCTATTCAAATGATGCACAGAGCTGTTGCAGTGTTTTGTTTTCATGCTTGCTCATTTTTTCAACTCAGCACCCGCCTGAATTTTGTTTTGTGGATGTGCGTGTTCCGTTCCTCTTTTTCAATCAGATCTGTAAATTGACTAATTTATGTCAAATATTCACATATATTAGCAGAGTACAGGCTACTGCAGCCCAACCACACAGTCAGAAAAGCCATACCCACAGTTTGCTCACTTTATTTTGCATGATCTTCTTTTTATAGACAATACTTAATTAATCTCAGGTGAAATGACAACATTCCCCTGATATGCTGTACACATAAACATTGTTTGGATAATTACACTTTCCATAAAAGTTACTATTACTGTCTATGTCATGGCTACATGTGCACTGTATTACAACTAACAATTTGAAAAGCATGTTGGTCTAATAAGGCTAAAACTGCGACAGGATGTGTGGAGTGCATAGTTACGGGACAGTTATGAGTGCTCCAGATCTCCCTTTTAAAGGTATACCTTAACTAGCATACACCTTAGCTGAGGTATAACTGGGAAACAGCTCAGCGACTAAAGGAAGACATTCAGGTAGAACCTACGATGCTTGTAGCGCTTCGAAGGATCTGTGAAATGCAGCCCTGATCCGAGTCGTCTCGATCTATCTAACAGCTACACTTGGTAGCTATTAGAAGTGTCTAAATGCAACAGGGTTCTGTTTGGTAATTGTGAAAACTTAGAGGAAGCTTTGTAAGGGTTCCTTGTAGTTTATTTTGCTTGTTCTGCTCTGCTGCTTTATGGTCACCCATGGGAAGCTGAACTTTTTAATTGTCTTTTTGTGTTTGTTGGTGTGTGTGTTGTTGTTTTTTACTAGCAAATGAGCTTTAATTTCCTAGTTACTGCATTGTTTGGTTGTCATTTTGGCCTTGGAGACCCTGACTCATATTTCCCATTTTTGGTTCCATATTTGAGCCTCTTAGTTGCTTTTTTAATTCTGTTACTTCTTTATTTTTGTGACGATAAATGTCACACTGCTTACAGTGTTTCAAGTTTAGTCTCACTGTTAACAAGGTCCTAGTTAAACTTGTAGTTTTACTTTCTATGTTCTGCCAGAAAATTAAGAAAAGTTTGCAAAAATCATGAGAACTGACCTCAAAATTACTAAATTCTCCATAACCAGTTTCAGGAAACAGCACTATCAAAACATCTGTTTCAATTTTCGGGGGGGGGGGATTTTTAGATGTTCATTTTCATTTTAAAGATTAATTGTGTCAAGTGTCCTACAATAATTACATTTTCCCTCAAATTATTGCATCTGTCAAAAACTAACTACATATGAAAGTTGTCAATGGGACTCAGGGGCAGGAATGTTAAAGCTTCACAGACATACCTTTGTCACAGGAGGTGCAGGCGAAACACTTGGTCAGACCATTAGCCTGGTTCATGTAAGTCTCAGGGTCACACGGACTGCAGCGAGTGCCTGACTGTAGAGTGCAGTCTCTTAGAACAACTGTACCTGTTCAGGGCACAAAACCGCAATCAACATTACATTATCCCCAAGACATGGACGGGAAAAAAAGGAAAAAGAAAGAAAACAAGACACTGTATCAGTTGGTAATAACTGAGCTTTTATTAGGCCAGTGATGGGGACAGACTTTTGCTGCAGTTCACTTCTTAATGTGGAACGCTTCTTCAACTACCATATTTTTACAACTTTGCTGTTAGCTTTGTAGTATTAAAGACCCATGAAAACGATGTCAGAGTGCCTTTTACTCCTGTGAATTTACATATTTTCTGTATAAACGATAAGCTAGGGTGGGACATGTCGCAAAAAATGATTGCTGTTTAGAGTAGCCAATCACGCTGAATATGCATTATGTCCCCGCTAAATTTAAATGTGACAGCAGCTTGCAGCGTAACATGGAAAACAGTCACGAGGAGAGCTTTCTCTCTGTTGTGGAGGAAATTAATACATGCCCTCCATGCAGAATGAGTCGTCAATATTTTTAAAACCTTTTCTAGGAAATGCTTGTACAGGAAACTGTACAATAAAATTAATCAAAACTTCAAAACTACTTTTGGGTCATTGTTGAGCCATTTATTATAGGCAAGGATAAGGACAACACATACCTGATTAAAAAAACTAAAAATCCATTTTCAGCTCTGCGACTATTTTGGTCACACATGCGACCAAAAATTCTGTTAAGGGTGACTAAAAATTTTCCTAGTCGCACCAGTGCACCTAACATTTAGCTGATCTGTTTATGTGTGTAGCCAGGGTCTAAAATTAACACCCACCAAGCGCCAAATGTGAGTAAAATTTTATGTTTGGCTGATAAATAAACTGAGGTCACTAGAATAAAAAAAAAACCCAGGTAACACCAGCTTTCTACATGAAAAACAAAACACACTATCTGTAGCACACAGTGTTCATTCAGCTGCAGCTTCACATTAAAAGCATCACACTGGCTATATATGAGTTGACTTTTATTTTGAAGGAGGCTAGTCACAGGAAATTTTATGTGTTTAGTAGCTCAAGTAGCGACAGCTGATCAAGTAGCGACAGCTGATCTCAAGTAGCGACAGCTGATCTTGTTGAGCTGCCTGCCGATCAGGACTTGCCCTTATTCTGAGGTTGTGAGTTCAAGACCCAGGGGGGGCAGAATGAACACACCAATGCCAACTCAGGTATTGTGGTATCTGCTTTAGTGACACATAACTTGAAGGGTGTTTGAAATTCTTATGGTACAGAAAAAAATAATTTTGCATTGCAGCATTTCTCCAACAGACAGAGGACATCAAGAAGGAAAGAGAAACAAAGTGTCGTTTGAAAACGAACCAGTATTTACTGCAGATGTTAGTGGAGAAGCTTTTAGGTTCATTTTGTACTGTAACAATTGATATTTGCTTCCTCATCCAAATGAGTATTGGAAAGTATTTTGTATTGTAGACAGATCTGACACAGATCTGACACAAGCCTGGTTAAACCTATCCTGATCTGTGATCAATCATCTTCTGTGATCTGCACTTTTTTTGTTGTTGTTGTTGTTGACGGATTCGCTTGTATTTATTTATTTTTCCTTATTCATCACATGTAAAAAAAATTTACCATATATACTGTACCATATATACATACTAACTAGTACTATGTTGTCTACTGATAGAGTAATATAAAACCTACAGGTCTTGGTAACCGACGTCATGTCGTGTTGCATTATGGGGTGCGGCGTCCATGTCGGCTGCTAACTTCACGTAAACAACACACTACGCTGATCTCATCATCTTCAAGTGGAGGACAAAACGCTTTAAAAACAGAAATCCAATGAGGAAGAGAGAAGGGAATATACTGGGACACATTGGTAAGAGAAGGTGGGATCCAGTGTTTGGAGAAGAAGAGTCGGAGAAATGATTTGGATCCCTGCCAAGTTCCCAGCAAACGGTGGACCAGTGATCCCTGCTAACGTTACCTCTGCCAAACAGTGCTGACGCCTCTAAACTTAACATCCTCTGTATATTTGCACTTCTTGGTATCACAGTGCTGTTTTATGCAATCTTGACATTTTTTAATGTTTATTTTTGCAGTTCCAGTCGTTCACTGTGTCAGCATGAAGCCTTTAAACATGACAACATTTTGTACATTTGCACACTTATGCTGCTGTTCTGCCCTCAGTTTCAAATTAACTAAAATAACTGAAATACAGCTGAGTGTGCAGTACTTTTCTAATTATTCTTTATATCAGAGTGTTGTCTGCTTATTCGATACATATATTAAAGTAGGTCCATTACAGAGACAGAAGCTATTGACAGGTAGATCAGTGATTATAGGCCTTGGGATCGAGTTGTCATCGTGTTGAGATTCGTCATGTTGGATGAGCTTCAGCCCTCAGGCTGCAGCTTTTACTCAACCTGTGCCAGCTATTGGTATATTTTGCTTGTACTTGCTCTAATGTGAGCTATCGTGCAATCTACAGTTATCGGTAAGTATAAGAAGTTGCTGTGTAACTACCTTACTTTTCACTGCTGTCTGATCACAAACGATGCCCAGAATGAAACCCTTAATGAGCTAACCCTGCTACCTTATAAACATCAATCTACCTATGAACAGCTTCTGCCTTTATAACAGACCCAGTTAAATACATGTGTTGAATAAACAGACAACACTCAAATCTAAAGAATCAGAAAAAACACTTCCAGTTCTTTTAATCAAAAATTATTTAAAGCTGTGGACATAACAGCTGCATGAAGTGCAAATGTACAAAACACTGTCAAGGCTTCATGTTCACACAGTAAACAACGGGAACTTTGAAAGTAAACATTAAAAAAAACTAGATCACATTAAACAGTAATGCAGTAACAAACTAGAAAAATTGCATTTCCTGGTGAAAATGCTGTGTGAATGCTGAGAGCTGAAATGCATACTGAAAAAATGCAAAAATGCAAACTAAAAGTGTAAAAAGGTAGAAAGAGCAATATCCCAGCATAAAACCCAGAAGCTTAATGGTTGAAAAAGTTAAAAAGCTCAAAAGGATATAAATGTCTTTAAAGAGCTGAATATTTTCAAATTCGAATAGTTTCTGTAATAGAAATATGCAATAAATTGCAAAAAAAAGCTAATGTTGAAAACTGCACTGCTCATGAACTTTGAAGCTACACTGCAAAACAGGCACAAGTGGTGTCAGAACCTTCATTCTACTGAGAAAAGATGCGATTTTTAATGTAAAAGTAAGAAGTTTAAATAGATGAGTTGCTTAAAGGTAGTATGAGGTTGAAAGGTGTGTGTGTGTGTGTGTGTGTGTGCACCAGCAGAAGCTCCCTCCATCATTTCATGTGCAAACAGCTTTAGAGTGACACCATTTCACCAACAGCAAAGTCGAGTCAATCCCTTCTTTAATTTTGGTTAGTACGCCCGCGCCGAGCTGAGGGCTGGAGGGCCGGCTTGATCCTCCAGGCCTCCGGTGCATAAAGTGAGAGTAACCTGTAGCGGGTCAGTCAGGGCTCTGTTGTCATAGTTACCCGGGGTTTTTGGGTTCGCTGTCTCGGGACGAGCCGCCACCTTTCAGCTTGCGCACCAGTTTCTCGCTGCTGCGGCGGATCGACGCTCGCAGTTTGCTGAAGGAGCCGCTCCTCTTCAGAGAGCCGGAACCGTCCTGATGGGAGACGTCACAGGTTACACTCGCTAATCCACTTCCTTTGATAACACACTGCACACACACACACACAAACAATACTGGATGCACATCAGCCTCAAACCAATGTACTGATTTCCACAATGAGACCTTTTATAGAAAATCCAGTGTGTTGCCTGATGCAGATAAAAAAATTCACGTGATCTTAGAAACTGAGAGGATTTAAAAAGTCACATTTCAGTGTGTTGTTTAAAATTCAGATGACTGAGTCAAAGGTTTATGAGCAGCAGTCTTCAAACACTGACACACACATTAACACTGATGCCCATCATGGTGCAAACTTTCATGTACTGTAGAGGCACACTCATTTTCAACTCCATGAGCATAACGTTTTCACACAGCACACCACTCATTCCTTTGTTTATTCAGGGGAGTTTCACTGAGAACGAGCTCTGTTTTGCAGGAACGTGTTGATCACATTCACACCTGGAAGCTGCTCAGTACAACCGCAGTCTGATCTGCAGCCACTGAGCAGCTCCACTCCAGCGTTTGGAGTTAAGGGCCTTGCTCAAGGGCACTCAGTGGTGGTACTGAGGGTGGAGCAAGCAGTGCCCTTCATTTTTCCCACCCAGATTGATCTTGCTGGTCTGGGAATCTGAACCAGTGACCCTCCAGATGTGGGGCAGAGGACACAATAATCCATCTTGCTCCACCCACATTCAGCCTGAACAGAGCGACAACAGGCTGGCATCACCAACACGTGAGGCTGAGCAAAGCCTTTGACTCGAACAAATGTTCAGACCCAACGTGGATCTGTCGCTTGTTTACGTTTTGTCCTTGATTCACCCAACAGAAGCAGACTGTTTCTGAATGAGAGGACAAATATATTTATCTGATGTCTTCCTCACACACTCGCTCAGGCTGCAAAACAACTTATTTCTGTGTCCTTCCCTCGAGTAGCATTAAGTTTATAGTCTGAGAACCACCTCGCTGTCACACCTCCCTCTGTCTGGACTCTAGAAGCAGGGAGGATATGACATCATCGTCTCTGACAGACAGAGGTGGAGTTTGATTTTGTGTACAAGCAGACGGACGCTGCAGGTTCTTCATGTTTGGGATTATTTTCATTCTGTTACAGACGAGATTTTTAATGCTCAAACACAAACTCAGAGGTTTCATGGAGGCCCGGTGACAGATTTCACGAAGGACGGGGGAAGAAGCTCATAGTAAAGCAGAGCATGCTGTGTACAGACAAAAATCATATGAAATCAAATTCCATCTCAGTTGAAGCAGTGAAGTACTGCGCTCCTGTCCTGCTTTCAAATTTACTTAGTAAAAGTAAAAGTACACAAGTTTTTAATGCACTTACACAAGTACCCACTGGAAAAGCACTAATTTGCCTGTTATATTTATTTTATATTACTGCCGTATTACAGGACTAATGTGTAGACTTGAGTGGCATCTAGTGGTGACGTTTCAGATTGCAACCCCTCCCCTTCCAAACACACAGGAGAGCCTGCAGTGGCTGTGACACTCACAAGGAAACGCAAAAAGCCCTTTTTAGAGCCAGTTATGTTTGTCTCTTCAGGGCCTCTGTAGAAACACCTTGAACTCTTCTTAAAAAAAAAAAAAAATTA
>JAQFJB010000007.1:2946247-2957497 GCA_029874875.1 Naso minor
ACTCATCGCTTTGGTGGGCAGCTTGCCGGGGGGGTTGGGCTCCGCTGTCTGGAGTGGCAGCAGGGGCGGGGCTTCTGCGGTGGGGCTGCAGCTGTGGGGCCTCTTCTGGGGGCGGGGCTGCGGGTCCTGGCTGGGTGGGGGGGTTGGGGTTTACATTCTTGGGGTATTGCATTTTGCTGCACTTATGCTCCCTCAACAATGTCGTGCCTCATCGGGGCCGCAATTCTCAGCGACCGCGGGGCCAACCGGGGCGACAGCTGCCAAGCCAGAAAAACAACGGACGCCATTTTACTCCATGTGAACTCATGAGAAATTCCTGGCATGGCTGCGATTGTAATGTGCTCCTATAAGGTTACATAATGAGAGTGCTTCATAAACATAATCTCCGCTTCCTTTTTCCTTTCCTCTTCCCCTCGATTTCACCTTCTCACCTCGCGTCTGTGGACAGGCTTGCGTTGTTGCGGCATTGGATCAGTTTCCCCTCCCCCACACTATCTTTCACAGATTTCACACGGTGAATCTGGACTTCCACAACCGTGCTTACACAGCTGTTATTTGATTGCAGTTGTGATTTTGCTCATGCACGTTGTGTTTCTTTATTCTCCCCTCACAACAGCTCGCTGTGAGCCATGAAACAGTAGATATTCATAATCCCCGACAAGTTCCAGAGCCAAACGATGATTTCTGAATATTTTGTGCTGAATGTTCATCTGTCAGCTTCCAACTGCAGATGACAGGTACCAGATTCATCTGTTTATTTCAAAAAAAGATCTGCATTCTGTCTGTGCTCTTTTCAGGGCACAATCAGAAAAGCATTTATGACAGTGAAATCAATCAATTTTAATAAAACCACAGAGACAAATGCAGATCTTTCATAAGACACAGTACACAAGGAACTAGTGATGGGCTAAAATGAACAAACAAATCTTTTTGAATGAATATTTTTAGTGTCTGATATGGAAAAAAACATTTTTTTCTTCAAAATGTAGCATTTTGCTTTTGTGGTCAAAATGCTTTGAAAAAGGTTCCAAATTGCGCCTCTCCTCCTGCTGCTCGTGTTGTTGTTGAATAAGCGATAGTGTCGACATCACTAAGCAATAGTGTGTGGGTGGGAGTGGGGGCAGGGGGGTCGACACATAAAGCAAAACTTAAAGTGCACAAGATTGAACGAAAACTCAAAAGGTTCAAAACATTAACATGTATCAACTTGAAGAAATCGGCACGGTGAAAAGAATCGGACCGCCCACCACTACAGGGAACTGAAGAACTGCTTTCTTGCGTGATGCTGGAACAAATACTCTTCCATGTGACCATGATCAACAAGGTGGCCGTGGATTTTAGGTGGACCAGGGCAAAGGCAGACACTGTTTCCATCCTGGGAGAAGAGGTGGAGGTGGTGGAGGACTAAAGATATCTGGGCCTTTACCTGACTGACAGACTGGACTGGAGATATAAAACCACGGCTGTCTGGAGCGGGGTAGGCTTGGGATTGTATTGTGATCTGTGCAGTTGCAACCACAATGACTCTGAAAATAAAAGCATTTAATTCCAGAAAATAAATACTTAACTGCAGCTGTCCAGTGGAAGAGAGAGTGGACTCTGCTTCTTAAGGAAACATCAGTCCTTCAGTGTGTGGACGTTAATGATCTTCAACCAGTTTTTTGTGCAAAGTGCAAGATTCTTTGCAGCCACATGGGGCAGCAGCATCAAAGCTAGTGCATCAAAATTCACTTTTCACGGTGTGCAGGTGCTTTTATGGAATGACGTGGGAACAGCCACCTCCTCTTACATGTGACTAAGATGCAGGAGATGACTGTGGATTTTAGGAGGACTGGAAATAAGACAGATATGGTTTCCATTCGGGGAGAAGACATGAAGGCACTGAGAGTTCACCTGGACAGACTGGACTAGAAATGTAACATTGCCACCGCCTACTGGAGGAGACAGGTAGCCCGTTTCCACCAACATACTGGCTCTGTTCCAGTTCACACAGCCATTTTGAACCATTCTGAGCATTTCCATAAAAATTAAACTGGTTCGAGACCCAGAAAGTCAGTCCGCAGCTGGAACCTGAAAATAGCAGGTTTTCCTTGGGAGCCTAAGTGGGCGTGTCAAGTTCTACAGGTCCCTGTGTGCTGTGCAACCCTCTGTTGGTGACATATCCTTAATCCCCATAATCCTGCTCAAAAAGACAGACTGGTTCACTGCAAAGCACTGGAGGTTCCAAGAATTCAGAACAGAACCTGTTTAAGCATCAGAGCCAGTTTATCAATCAATCACTCTGTTTCTTCAGGAAACTTCAGTTCTTTAATGTGTGCAGAGGGATTTTTCATAGATAAATCCAGTAGTTGGTGTTTTTGGCCGAATTTGCATTGTGCAAATAAATGGTGTGCTCGTGCAAGACAATCTTTACCGCAGCAAGCAATGCTGCTTTTGTCTACTACAATCAAATCAATGCAAACTGAAATTTCTTCAGAGGGGTTTTATTATAGGAAACAAGGTAATAAGGGATCTCAATGTTCTTAATTTCCCCAACACTGTGATGACAAGTTTGCACTTCACTATCCAAGAAAATCAAAAGATTAATCCTATACACTGATTTCCATAAAAGTTATTGATTTCACCTTTAATGCTAACAATGTGATAACCTTTTTTAGTCTGATGACTGTGTTTCTTCCTCCTCCAATTTACAGTGATGGCTCTGCACGTGAGAGCTGTTTGTTCTGCCTGGCCAGCAATAAACAATGAAGCCTCTTGAGGTCATTAGTGACCTTTAGGCCTTGAGCAAAAAGTTTATGGTTCAGATTTTGTAAATAAAAATGTAATAAAAATCTTTGGTATCAAAATGTCAGACTGAACCAAAGCTCTCTTTCCATCCAAATCTGGAACAGAAATGTATTATACAGAGAGCCACTTGGCCAGTAATGTTGACAGCATTAATCATGCAACGGAACATAAATGCCTTTTTTTTGTACATTCTTTTTTATGTCTTTGCTTCCAAAACAAGTGAGTTCAGCTTGGAAACAGAGGTTTGTTGAAGGGGCACTCGTCCTCCTCTTGGCCAGCATCTCTCCCTCCTCTTTGTTTCATGGAGTGCTTGGAGTGGGTGTTGTATGAAAAGGCCTATTTAAAAAGGACCGGAGGGACCCTTGGCTATCCCCAACAGCTGCCCAGCTGTGCCCTTTGCCGCCTACCCCCCCCCAAAAAAAAAAAAAGAAAAAAAAAAACTAAAGCCCTGACATCACAGCAGAAATGCACACAACAGCGCCAGCAGCTACTGTACAGCTGGACTGAAAAGGAGCCTTTTTTTGGGTTCTCAGGGTGATGTGAGGGTCAGTGTATGATCTGTGGGAGGTGACCAGCTCATAAAAATATGCTTTGACACTTTCTGTCTGCTGCTGAAATATAAAAAAAATGACCCACGTTCCTTTGAATGTAATGCACTGTGTAATGAATGCCAATCAGCAGATCAAAAAACTGCATCTGAAAGCAGAAAGATTAATGTTGATTTAATACCAGCGTTGCATGCACTGTGTCACTCCTCTTCCTCACCCTTGAGATACCCCCCCACCCTATCCTCTTTTACTTCAGGCAGGAGCGGCAGATGAAAGGGAGAGCGGGCGAGCATGAAAGGCAGTGTCTTGGCAGTCAAGTTGACCTCCAGGCCTTTTCTCCTCTCCTGCATTTTTTAATCCGTACCCTCCCACCTATTCACCTGTGAAGATCCCCACTTCTCCTTCTTATGCCCTTCTGCTCCTGCAACAACCCCCGAAACCTCTCCTGCATGTCCGCGGGTGGGACTGAGAGGTCAGAACGAGGTTGACTGGGATGCCAGCATCCCATTATTCCCTGTTTTTGCACCACAGGGAGAGCTTCCAGTCTGTCCTAAGTGGCCTAATGGGCAGGTTTTATTTTTGCAACACAGTTTTGTCAATCGCAGAGGGAATTTTAAATTGTTTCTCTTATTTTAGCACTTCTCCTTCTGCTGATGAGGAAAAACGATCAGGGTGTGAGGGGGATGGAGATTTGAGAGGTTGAGTGAATCTTGCTGACTTGAGGCTGTTGCATTCACTCGCCTCAGAGTGTGCAGAGTAAGCATGAACTGCCTGATGCAGGTGTGAATGTTATCACAGGTGAATGATGGAAAACTGAGTTACAGTTAGGAGATGTGGCCGGTTAGTGGCTTACAATGAGATCTGCTTCGTAACATCCCATTCATACAGGGAGTGAACGTCATAAAGGCTCGTTCTGACCTTCAATTCTACTGATATAATGTACTTTTAAATATTTAGAAAAATCAGGATTATTTTTCAGATTTAGGTAGGTATTTTGGTCATATTAATTTCATTTTATGCATTAATAAAAGAGCAGCAAAAGAAAGCACATGAAGAAACAGACATTTTATAAATGAAAAAATGTATCTTAATTAACATTAAGATTAAAATTTAATGTTAAAAAAGTCTTTGTTGATTGATTAGTTGTTAAAAGTTATTTTTAAAAATTACAGTAAGAAGAAGTTTCTTAATTTGTATTTTGTTAAATAAAAGGATGAAGGCAAATTGAAAATTGCTTAAACTGATGTTTCAAAATTTATAGGAAACATCTATTTGCACTCAGCACAAATGTAACTACCTACAATGCACTATTCAAAACAGACTAAGGAATAAAATGTTTCCTTTAGCTTCTTTATATAAGCTACAATTGATAACTTTGTCATAAACATCAATAACATTTTTGGTGTTCTATTTAGATTAAATGTCATGATACCCACAGACAGCTGTTAGTAAGTGATGCGGTCTGAGATTATGGCGAGATCAGTTTTCCCATCATGCCTCCATATTCAGGATTGGTAAAAATCCTTTCGCTCCCATTCTTCAATCAGCGACACTCTCTGTACTCTCTGTCCTGATTGGCCGGTCTACGCTGCGCTTCTTCGCGACAGGTGACGTTGATACGAGCTGATTAGCTCACCGTGCTCTGACTCGCCTCTGCCAACAACAGAGTGTCTGCAGGTCACACCGTCAGTCGGCTCGAGCTGAGACGGACCAGTTTACTCTGCTGCAACTTTCCCTGCAACCGTTTGATCTCAGTTCAAACTGGACGTAAAAGAGAGAGAGACAACAAACGGAATAAAGAGTGAGCCGGAGCAAACAGCTGCAGCAGATTTATTTCCCGAGGAGTCTCATGCATTAGTATAGTATTATAAGAAGTATTATAAACTCGTGTTCGTCACAGAGCTCATTCTCGACGATGATCCAAAATCCCATTTAAAAATCTCAGAAATCTTTGCCAAGGGAACCAATGCAATGCTAACTTCTGGACTGGCCTGCAAAAATACTTCATCCCTGCACTGCGAACTATGACATCATGATAACAGCAGCTACTAGCTACAGCATAACAAAAGAGAGCTAAAGTGACGGGTATACTGCATGGCAGGTGGGGTTTCTCCCCATAAAAAAAAGATTTTGTCTCTACGTTGCGAAGATGAGACATTGAACATCCCAGTGAATACACAGTTAGGATCATTTAAAACTTTATCTGGACTGTAAAACAGTGCTGGGGGCATCCTGGCAGGAGTGACTAAAGGCGGTATTGTTCCATTGGGAAACTACCATTGTATGACAGCTGGAGGCTTGCTGCTGCTCTTTATAAACACATCCACTCACTCCTTATAAATAGTTTACAGAGAAGAATCTACACCACGGCGGTCTCGTGGTATGGCAGACAGTAAAAACACTGCCGCTGTAGATGGATGGAAACTAGAAGTACCTAAAACTATGCTCACAATCCTAAAATGTCCATTTTGAAATTTGTGTAAATTTGGGTGTGAGAAACTGTTGAGTGAGCTCATTAAATACACCACCTTACACATCTCAGTCCATTGGTGGTGTAAGCAGATAAGCAGACAGCACGACAGCTTGACTCACCAGCTACATTTATAGCATCTGATCCACCCCTCCTTGCACCTACAAATACATGTAACAGCCCCCACCTTCGCCAACCATGGCAGACAGTTGGTTTGGTCATCAAATTTCCTGATCAACCTCAACAGCTGTAAGTCTAAACTTGCAGTCCCTCAGTTGTACAGCAATTCACAGTGAGTAGGGAAAAGGGGACTAGAAACTAGGACAGAGCAGTCTGGCCCCTTTCCCTTCGAACCAGAGGCTCAGAGAGAAGACACTAGTCTTAGGCGGAGACAGAGAAAGAGAAGAGACTTTGGGGGAAGCTTGCTGCACTCACTGAGGAAAGAAGTCCCTGGAACAGAGACCAGTGTGTCTATAGTACAGAACAATCAATTTCAGAGAGTTTTATTAAGGAAAGGATATTCACTGAACAGAAATCTCTTCACCTGGAAACATGCACAAGCGCACAAAGATAAAGATTGCCATCTTCGTGGTGCTGGTAGGTATGGCTTGCACGTTCACGGCGGTGGTAACGGACCACTGGGCAGTGCTCAGCCCCCAGATGAATAAAGTCAATGAGACCTGCGAGGCGGCCCACTTCGGCCTATGGAGGCTCTGCAAGAAGCACATCTACATCACCTCAGATCACTACGTGGAGGGGCAAGGCTGTGGACCCATCAGCCTGCCTGGAGGTAAGAGGAAATCTGAGCAGTAGCCTGTAACTGGCACGTAAAATTACATGAAAGCTGAGAGGCATATTTCAGCACACTCTGTATCTTTGGAACACTCAGTCCAACCAAAGCTTTGGTTCCTTGCTGAATAAATATTGTTTATCTGTGACAGTGAGATGCCTCTGTGCAATCCAGCCTAGTGCTCTGAGGTATGAAGTATCTAAGAATAGACGTCCTAAAGCAGGATCACTAGACATGTCATATGACATAAACAAGAGTGACACGCATGCAGCCTTCCATAACGTACAACAAAATCTACTTTTTTTGTTGTTTTTTCTGCACTTCGATGTTGTTGACAAGAGTAAATTTGCCTCTGAAGTCAGGCTGTGTTTAGGTTAGGTTATGCTGAACCTCAGTCAGTTAGGTGATGATCCCCACTGCCCCCTCCTGAGGGTGGAAACAGCATCCAGTTTGTATTACAAGGCAGCTTGGTGTGATCACAAGCTCACACAAAATCACATGAGTGAGACAATGCATGAATATATCTTAGCAGGGTAAGTTTTCGCTCCTCTCCCAACTGGCCTCTGCAAATCGTCATGTGGTTCATTCATCTGATTGGTTGAACTTAGCTCGTATCTGTCAAGTAATTACTTCAAGGCCCTGTCCTTTTCCAAACAGCTTCTCAGGACAACTTCACAGATGATTCTGTGTGACAAACAGTTTGGTGTGTCAGGTTTGCATCCAGGCAGAGCGGGCCAATGCCGAGGCCTTGAGAGGACCGTGTACACAGCACACATGTATGGAAGCCGAGAGCAGTCATGGTCTTTAACATCTTATTTCATTCTGTTATCTTGAGATTAAAACTAATAATAATCGTTCCATTTTCATGGGATAACAACTTGTTTTCCTGTCATAATGAGGTAAAAAAAAAAGCGTGTTGTTTCCTCATTTCTGATAACTTTTTCAGAGATCTGGAGCTCCACCAGCACCAGCATGTAGATGCTCTGGACACCTGTGAGCAGGCTGACTGAAAATGTCACATAACAGAGTATCTATTGATCAATGCATCAGACTTTACTGCAATCCGGTCTAACACAGGCGGAAACTGCAAAGTGTCTTTTTGTTAGAGATGACAGTCAGATCAGCACAGACGAGCCCGGCTGAAGTTTTACAGATGACGGGCAACTTATCTTGTGCACATCCATCAGCAAAACAAATGTGGCAGTGTAGTATATATATATATGTACAGTATATGTTTACAGTGATCACTCTGACTGGTTAACCTGCCAAAATGCTTTTGACTGTCAGTGGTACCCCTCGTCCTGTAGTATCGTGACACGTGAACACATTTTATTTATTGAAGTTTGGCTACGGTGAACTTTGCCTGAATTAAGATGAGACTTGTGATGACCATATGAGGTGTGATGATTGTGTGAGCACTGTTACTGGCTTTATTTCCAGTCTTTGATCATTTATACGCATCGTGCATGTGGTGCAGACACACCGAGTGAAGTGGTGAGGAGACAGGGAAGGCAGTGTGTGCGCGTGCTTGGCAGAGTGCTCGTTGTGTGACATGCAGTTGTGTTCACTGCAGCAGTTTAACCCACAACACCTACGTGAAAACTAAAATCATTCTTGCTCATTAATACACAGTTGGCTGTTCATTCCTTAATGCTGATTGATCCTTGATTTCTACAACAGACGATCTTTTCAGTCACCAAACCGCTCACACCACTCCACTGTGCACCTCCCGATCTGTCTTTACGGCACAATTCCATTAAAA
This sequence comes from Naso minor, assembly GCA_029874875.1. Classification (NCBI taxonomy): domain Eukaryota; kingdom Metazoa; phylum Chordata; class Actinopteri; order Acanthuriformes; family Acanthuridae; genus Naso; species Naso minor. Next base: position 2,954,605 of record JAQFJB010000007.1, read on the forward strand.
GTGTAGTTAATGAATAATTGGGCCCACATGATAACTGCATGCCAACAGTAGCCTATCCATGAAACAAATCTAGGCCTAATACTTACATGTATGAACTCTCACATACAATATATCCACAAATATGTAAGCTTATACCTTTTCCTCAAGAAAATTATCTTGTGTTCATAAGATAGTAACTTGTGTGCACAGGAAAAAAAAAATTCACCTTTCGGGACTTCAGGGATTTCATACAATATTTACTTGTTAGTTTGCAAGTGAGGATTTTATACGTGAAACAGATCAATTCTTAATGAAATATGGCATATAGCAGAACACAAGCAATTAGACTAAGCAACATTAAAATGCTGCTTGCATGTTAATTATTCAGCAACAGAAGTCCAATACATTATGCCTTCAGTTATTATCATCTTTATTTAAAGGTCTCAGAATAAACTTTCTATGATGACAGAGACTCTTGCAGCTGCTTTCATAAAGCAGACCATAATGGAGTAAAATCACATAAACAGTGCAAAGCAGTTGCTTACTAGCAAAGGATCACATCTCAAGGAGCTGGTGTGTTGTCCATTACATAAGAAATCATTATCTGACTGATCTGTGATGATTGTTATCTGATCCTGCATGTCACTTTTATAAATTAGTCTGGAACTTTCCATCAAATCTGTCCAACTCACAGAGCCAAAAGAAAATCCTAATATACGTCTGTGCTGTGGTGACTTCTGGGATCTCAAATAATGCTTGCAGTTGCACCACAGGGCCATTCCAGGAGCAGATGCGATGCCTGAGGATGGTTCATGGGTGCAGGCATTACAGGCATGCGCTGAATAATTTAAATCAGCTTGGACAGGACATGCAGAGAATTCAACAGATTGCAATGACAAGCGGCAAATACTTGTGGATCCTTAATCTGCAGGTTTTAGTTCACACAAACACACTGACAGGTGCGATCTCATAAGAATGAGTTTATTATATTGTATTATATGAACTGTTACAGCCACCTTGGCAGCCTTTATTCAAGAAGTAAGCAAATCTGGTAGATGTTCCCTCAGTCACCAAGGTTCCCCCCGGCACAATATCTGTATTTGGACAGGAACGTTATTGTTTATCATGGCCACATTTCTACAGAGAGGTGTCAGCGTCTGATCCAAAGCAGGACTTAGACGATGTGTGGGGTGAGACACTCATTTGGAAAATATGAGCTGAGCTGTTGTTTCGTTACCTGCTGGCAAAGCCGACAGTGAGATGATGGAGGGGAACTTTATCTGAATTGTGCAGACATGCATTATGTGTCGCACCAGCTCAAAGAAAGAAAACTTGATGCAAGTTGAAATTTGCCTGAGGGCTATTTTAGTTTTGTGTGCCACACGTCTGTGTTGTCCTGCTTTCTTCTCATATTGTGATCTTTTTTTATACTGACTTTTCGAGCTGCTGAGAGCAACATTGAAAACAAAGCTCCTCTTGTTTGCTCTAATTAAAGGAACTGCAAACATTAGAGATATGATCTCTAATGACTTTTTGGCAGTGCCAATGGCCAGAGCATACAATGATGGACAATTACTTTAATGGCTCTCAGCACAGGGAAGGTGTGATTTTTTAAAAAATATTGTGCCAACTGCTCAGCAAGTGATTGTGTTTAAATATAAGCTTTGGAAATGCTCAGCTGTCTTGGGTGGAAGCCGTGAGGGTCAAGTGTTCACCCCAAGTCCAGCGTTCCTCTGAGTGACAGGGCCGCCTGGAGGGTCAGGCATAGCTCTAAGGCCAGCTGTCCCAACAAACTGTTCCCACGAGACCGTCCTGCAGCCACATGTCCCCCCGCAGCCCAAACTGCCACTCAGATTATTTTTCTCTCCGTAGGAATGGGATGCATAGTCTAAAAGGAAGTGAAACCACCAGTAGTTTGCCTGTATAAGCACTCAAATGGCATACCAGTCCGGGGATGGGCGTTTTATATGGGGTTGGGTCATTGCCAGAGATGTCTGTAACACTCATAGATGCGTGCTCATATGCTTCTGTGGGTTTATAGCTGACTCAAAGCTCTCAAAATTTACAGAGCCAGACTGGTAGATAAAATATAGGATAATTAAAAAGCACAGCAATTACCTTGAATTAAAATATTTTGTATTATTTATAACTATTAAAATTTACAAGGATTTGTAGTAAAAGACACCGGTGTACACATGGTACATGTAATATTGGTGGCATGTACACTTGTGTTGATCCCCCAACATGTTATTGAAGTTTTCACCACATTGTGTCAGCTGATGGACCAAGGAGTGACGAAGGTTACAGAGGCCAAAAACAGCCGACAAAACACAAATACAGGAGCAGAGGTTTGCGCCAAGTTAGCTTCCGTTGAAGATGTCAAAGTGACAAAAAGGGGGCTCATGTAACGTGTCAATTTGTGGACAATGAGATGCTACAAATCCGCTGTCGTCACCTGCTTTATGGAAAGATGATGGATTGCCTGTGAAAAGAGGCTTTAAAGAGCTTATCAGCAGGACCTGCAAGGGTGTGGACCCACAAATGGTGCAACAGTGTGTATGTGTGTGTGTGGTTATGACTTGTGCTACTTTTGGGGACACATTTTCGACCCAAGACAGACAGTTGGGGACAGCTGGTGCAACTGTGAACAAAAGCTGTGCCCCTCTATTAGAGAACACTCCATGTTTCCACAGAGTTGTTTTGTGTCCATATTTCAGAGCCCAGTCTCCAGAGAAAAACGTTGTTATTTTAGGTTTCTGCAAACCACAAATGAGAAACTACACTCACTGATTTCAACCATTATTTTACAACAGTTAGTTCCTACTAAGTAATTTGACTGGACAAGAGGCATTCCATGAGTGCTGATATAGAGTAAAACAGCACTGGGACTTTTAACTTTATGTATCAGTCCGCT
>JAQFJB010000007.1:3037945-3049413 GCA_029874875.1 Naso minor
TTGAATTAAAACTTTTAATTAAATGCCTAAAAAAGTTGCATTTCCTGACCTAGGCTTTTTTTTTTTTCCTCAGGTCCTGGAATTCCCCAGACTACTCTTCACAAACTGACTGATATGAACCGTAAGTCTTCTGGTATTGACAAACTTGAACCAGTGCACTGTTTGGCCTCTTTCACTCGCTTGCATCAGGTTTATTTATTCATTATGTTTGAGTAGGAGTCAGATTTTCTTTGCCTTCAGAGTCTGGAAAGTGCTGTAATCGATCAACTCACTTTGGGAGATTAAGTCACTCTGATCATGAGTCATAAAGGCACCATTTAACAACAGAGGATTACTTTTGACTGTAAAAACTGGATATATGGATGCAATTAAGGTTAAGGCGTTAAGTGCCTGAAATGTTTTGTACATCAGAGGCACAGTGAGCCGCATCTGGGGGCTCTGCGGCAGATAAACGATTATCCTCCTCCTCTCCTGCAGACGCAGATCGACAGATGTTGATTTTTCAGCTCTTATCAAATCACATTTTTAGTTGCCATGCTGTTTGACATTGATTTGGTAACATTTTAAAGTGCACTGTCTCACAGTTTCTTTACTGTGTGAGTTTTAATGAGAGCTTGTGCTTGACAATGTTCGAGTGCAAAGTTTTAATCACTTCTCAACAGTTCATAGACAGAACAACAGGACAATGAAATGAAAAAGTTATTATTTTTTTTGTCTAGTAGCTTTTTAATTTGTTGCAAAAATGATTTTCCTCTTAACCAACATAATTCTTTTTTTCCTGTCATGTTGCAGAGTACAAGATTGTGGAGAGGAACACAGTGTTGAGACACGCTCTGGTAAACAGGACGATACCCAAGTGGGAAAGAAGAACGGTACAGATCAACAACTTTGGTATGACACTGCACACACCTTTAACTTTATGCAGAATTATCTTCATCACCATGCACATTTACAGCAATGTCACCACCGACTGCCACTCATTCTCACCTGCCTCAGGTATTAAGCAATAATCAGGTTTTTTATGACCCAAATTTGATGATTACATGTACAAGGAAAGGGGTTATAGGAGGACATTCTCTGTTTATTCACATTCAGGTTCTTCCCTTCAGCCTTGTGGTAGAATGACTTGCAGTTAAATATGAGATAAAATATGTCTTTATTGATCCCCGTGTGAGAAGTATGCATCCTTTTTTAATATTTTCAGCTCCAGAACTGGTAAAGTTACTCTGTTAGTTAATCCACCACTTTTGTCCAGACTAAAAAATCTCAACTACTGAACTATTGCAGGGACTGACATAACAACTGCTGCAGACGTCCACGTTCCACTCTGGACGAGTCATAGTTAACTTCTGATCTGCCATCATCGTCAAATCAATGTTTCAATCTGTCCAACATTAACATGTAGAGCCCGACCTCACACCATTTTAAAACACTAATCCAAGCATTTTTCTGATCTTAAATAACAGATTTACTGTAAAATAATAATAATCAATAATAATATTGTCCTACCGATAAATCGGTGGGGCCCTACTGACATGCTCAACTAAGACACTGAATGCATAAAAGACAGCACCTGATAAACGTTATTATGTTGGTATTCGCCTTTTTCACACGAGTCACCATTGTAATCCCAAAAAGATGGTTGGGCGGGTGTGGCGGATCTGTTTCATAGCAGCGCGACAACACCAGACGCATCACTTCACCTGCATGGGTGTCATCTTACGCTGCTTCCCTGGGTGTAACAAGAGAAGGCAGTCCTGTCAGAGTAAGAAATTCCACCTTTTTTCAGTCAATTCTAAAAAACCATCACGAGCGGACAAAGTGATGTCTCTGGCATTGTTGAGCTGCTATGAATAGTCTCCGCTGCGCCCGCCCAATCGAGCCTCGTTTTGGGAGTGCATTTGGGAGCGCACTGTCAGTTTATGATTGATTGGCAGTCATGAACATATGCCTTCGATCAAATCCGAGTCATACACAGCGTTCATGAATCTGGAGTAGGTTTTTAGCACGAAGGTGTTTTCTGTGCAAATCTATTCACAGATTTACTAACATTCATGAATGAGACCTAATATCAACACCAGCTGACAAGGCAGTTACCATGACAGAAACATTGATTACTAATTTAAAAGATCTTAAAGTCAAACTCAATGAGAAACAAAACAAGTGCAGAGCTTTCTGAGGTGATTATGAAACTGTGCTGGAATCAGAACTGCAGCGTGTTGTTTCAGTTAGAGGAAGCAGCTCAACGTATGGCTTCCTTTATCTCAACTGAGTTCACTATTAGAGACAGTGCGAGACATTTGTAAGGCAGAGTCAGACTGGAGTCTGGTTATCAAAAGCTGAACTCAAGAGAAATGAGAGGATTATTTCTTAAACACTTCTTTGCCTTTATTTGGTATTTTTTTTACTTTAATGTACATAAACCTTAAAGACTTTGTTAAACCCCAAACTAAACAAAACCAATCAAACTTTTAAATCAATAAAAACAATTTAACTTTAATGTCTATTTAATGACAAGTGCAGACCAGTTTAATGTCTGTGTACCTGATTGTGCACAGTTTTGATGTGAGATAGAGAAAGAAAGAAAGAGAATAACAAAATTTTGACTCATTTTCACCCTCAAAATTCATTCTGCTCTGAATGCTAAGATGTGAGTTAGAAACAGGAAATGTTTTCTCAAGTGAAAATGGGATTAAATGAAAATCATGAAATTCTGTTGTTGACTTGTTTTGCAGCACTTCGTCTGGAATTAATCGTCCCCATAGGTTTGGATGAAACAAAGGAGCATCCGCTTCTACTGATTCTGTATGTAATTTCATTTTCAAATGTATCTGCTGTTTTTACAGAGCACTTCTTACTGTGTGTTATATTGTGTAATTTAAACGTTAAACAATGCAGAATGATTGCTTTCAGTAATTTGGTGCGTGAAGATGCTAAAAAACAAATGGCTGGACTTGCATATTTGTCTTAAATCAGAGGATCCCAACCTGTGGCTCTAGACCCCACAAAGGGTCGCAACAAAAATCTGAAGGGTTTACGATTTACAATTTATTTATTTATTTTAAAATAGGGACAGTACATACTGATGAACATTTATGCGTAAATATGTGAGATTAATGCTGGTGGCTAAGAGAGAGAGAGAGAGAGAGAGAGAGAGGGGAGCCGGGAGTCGTGGAGACCAAAGTTATTACGCCTATAAAAATAGTTCCTTCCTAGCTGGAATATTAGCGTGAAGAAGGATTTTGACACAGACATTCTTTTTAGCTTTTCAGATACCTTGTGTAACATTTACTGAATATGGACAAAATGTAAACAAACACCACATCTCATAGACGAAGCTATTTGGGGAAAAATGGGCGGGGCTTATGTAGCCTATGTGGCCGATGTCGACAAACGACAATGTAGGAACACTAGTGTGCTCCTTTAAATAAAGACCAATATATGGAATGAATTGATCAACTAAATCCTTGACAACAGTGAGAAAATATTTAATTTGCAAGTAAATATTTGCCTTCTTTACATAAATCTGTTACTCTGCATTTATACATGTAGCTATTTAAAGCATGTTGTGGCCCTGTTGGAGGAAAATATGGTTTAGACATTATAGCTTTTTTAATTAAGGTCTGTTAATAGTGTGTGATCCTGTTGTAAAAGGAATACCGTTGCTTTGATCCAGGGAAAATAGATAGGAGCACCATTTGTGCACTGCCTCCATGTTTACACTGCCAGAGGCTAAATGAATGCAATTTACGGACAGAACAAAACAAAAACAAAGATATATCCCACATACATTAAAAAAATATTTCTCAGGTGTCACACAAAAAAGCAAAGCCCTCTCTCAGTGGTCACTGTCAATGACAAAATATCTGTGTGTGTGTGCTTCAGATGTTGCGCTTTGAAATGCAGATTTTGAATGCGGAAACAAAAAAGGTGCTTTGAATAAAAGTGGATTTGGTTTGAAAGGCTTTGTGCCACCTCGCAACCTTTCAGGACGGATATACCAGCCGCTGAGCTCAGTTGAGACTGTAACTGCCTGCCTTTCAAGTGAGCGTCCTGTAATGAACGGCCACGGGTTTGATCACATTGACAAGAGACGTTTCTTTGAAATGTGGCCATCTAAGTGCATCGTGGAGAAATATGCAAAAAGAGGAATTTTCTAATTGGAAAGTGAGCACTTAAAATTCCTGAAGAGAAAATTCCAGGTGCTGTGTGTGTGCTGCTGTGCAGGACTGTGCTGCAGGAACGTGTGGACGTAAATGAATGTGAAACAGGGCGTCACTCACTCACCTTCCTCTGCATGTGAGAAAAGGTTAATAAACTCAAAGCTGCAGCAGTATTAAAATCAAACTGCGTCAGTTTGTCTATAGTGGTTCTGTGCATCTGACAGAGAGGACAAATGAACCAAAGTCCTGGAAAAAAATAACTCTGTTCACCTGAATTTTAAGAGAATCATGACCAAAAAACCCCAAAACTTTTTGGGGTGTGTTTAGTGGAACTTAAGTTTGCTAACTAGTCAAACTGCAGCAGCGTGTGTGCACCATTATTCAGATGATAAACAAACACCAGTCAGCGGTGTTAACAGTTGAATGCACACAATAACTTACATTAACTGGGTTATTATTGTGCATGTTAACACATTGCCTGTACATGTACTGATGATCAGGAATTCGGATCTGGATTTCTTTCAATACGTCTGGCGCCAAAGTCACAGTCTAAAAAGCTGTCACAAAAGTCACGCAACAGCCTTGCATCGTTCATTTCCAATATCACAACAAGTCACACAGCAATAAACAATAAAAAACAGATGCACATGGATTTTGTGCTGTCGTTGTCACATGCACAATGATTCTGATTGTTTTTCAATCTCTTCTCCAACTAATTTGACTATTTTTTACAGTTCTTCAGATTCAGGATCAATAACAGCATACGTGAACGACAGGGAGTGAGTTAAGTTTTTGGGAGTTCAGGCAACAATGGAAGTGGTTTCCTTAAAAAATGATACCAAGCCGTCAACGATAACATTTTCTACCAATAATCAAATCTTTAAATTGGACTATTTCTATGCCATAAATGTTCATTTTTTAAAATAAAAACTCCCTGAAACATTTTGACACAAATAAAAAGTATGACAGTCTTCATTCATTCATTCATTATCCTACACTGAGATTCCACAGGATACATGTGCCTTCCGGAACAGCTCCGCTGCATGTTTGCTCCATGCTCCGCCGTCCATCCACATCTACTGGCTGCATTTAGTCTGCGATTCAGAGCACAGCACAGCCGGACAGCTGGAGTCGTGAGACTATGAGATTTCGCAGTAATCACAGAATCAAGCGCAACCGTGGCCTCTGAAAACCTCTGATCTGTTGACTTCAGGCCTCGCTCTGCACATAATGATGGTTTATTTATGGAGTTTAGTGAAATATGATTTGGCGTCAACACAGAGTGTTTTATTCTGACTTTAACCAGATGTTTTAATGTTGTATCTGTGTCTGACTTCCTGTCCCGCTCGATCTGCTGTGTGCTGAATTGCTGCGTTGTGCTCTGTCATCTGCAGAGGGCTCCGGATCACCGCAGCTGCGACGGAGTGGAGTCTGCTGCCATTCCAGAGCAGAGATGCACTGCACATGCATTCAGTGGAATTTAGGGGTTATGCTTTTGCAGGGTCGCAATCCCAGCTCACATTGGGCGAGGGCAAGGTTCACCCTGGACAAGTCACCTGTTCAGGGCTGACATGTAGAGACAAACACCCATTCACGCTCACCTTCACACCTACGGGCAATTTAGAGTCATCAATTAAACTGCATGTGTTTGGACTTTAGGAGGAAGCCACGCAGACATGGAAGAACACGCAAAGTCCACACAGAAAAGTCCTACCCCAGCTGGGTATCGAACCCATGACACATGAAACAAACAAAGTCCATTAAAGGTGAAGGGATTTGACTGTAAACAAAAGAATCTGACAAAAAAACAAAATGATGTCACATATTAAATTATGTCCAAAAAAAGCCTCTCTTATTGGATTGGCTGTACGACAATTCCACAAATGGGGTCTGAAGGGTTGGACTGTCGGAGATGACTCTGTGCCACTTCGCCTGCACTGATGTCACCAAGAGAAACTCCTGCACATATTTTGGTGTGTTATGAAAAGCACTAATTCAAAGGCTTTGTCTTTTAAAGTTCTTTGTTCTCCATGAAACACGGTGACGAACCTGTTCGATATAAAAACTCCTCATGAATAAATCAGAGCTGAAGTGATTCTGACGAAGCAGATACATGAAAAAGCTCAGCTGCTGCGTTCTGGTGCCGTCCAGCTTCATATCAACATGTAGACGCTCCCGCTGTTTTCTCATCCACTGCGGCATGTGTGAGCTATCTGCTGTCTGGTGTTTGTGCGTGTGTGTGTGTTTGAAGGGGGTGGGAGTACTCTCTTTCGCCGGAACCTGGAGCCAGCTGGAAGCAATGTGTGATATGTGCTCTTTGAGTGTGTGTGTGGAAATCTGAATGTGGGCTCTGATACGTGTGTGTCTGTATCTGATTGTGAATGCAGACTGTGTGTGTGTGTGTGTGTGTGTGTGTATGTGTGTTTATGTGCGTGTGTGTGTGTTGTACATGCTGGATGGTCACTCTATAAATCAAGAGGCCCCTGCCCTTCTGGCCCTTCCTACCCTCTCGGCTCAATATCATAACAAATAGCCCTTCAGAATAATATAAAGTCTCTCTTTGAGATACTGCGTCAGTTAACGTGCCGCTCACAGACTCCATCTTTTCTGTGCGTCTGAAGAGGTTTATTTATCCTCTACAAACTTCTCCAGGGGCCGGCGGGCAGGCTGCGGCCCTGGGGATAAAAAGACCTCTTTATGTGGGCAGCCTTTCCATGCCTGCCTCTCTAACACACACACACTCACTCGCACACGCTGAGGGAATAAGTGAGTGAGGGATCCTGGAGAACAGGAAGGAGTGTAGACCAGACTGAGGAGCTGTCACCATGGCTGCTGCCATATCAGGTCACAAGAGGGGACACGGATGACGTTCAGCTCAGTAAACACACTTGAATCCATTTTATCCCTTTTTAGTCCAGCATTTACAGCATCTTTAAGAGGCAATAAAGAGATTTATTCCTTTAAAACTGAGTGAAGGAGGCTATTATATTGAAATCAATGGCTCCGAGAGCACATCAGGTCTTTATGCCTTGCTTGGAATTTAAAGCTTTGTGCTTTTATTAAAGAGAATTCTTAAGCAGGACTCTTGTCAAAGTTAACGGAGTTAACTTAAAAGTAAAGGCACTGGCTAAGGAGCAAGAAATAAGCATTTGGTGCCGATTCATGATTAGACATTTTTATTCATTTATGATGAACTTTTGCAATTATTTGAAATGTAAAAAAATCTCACATGATTGATCTTACTGATGCAGATTGGCAGTCAGATGAAGATAAAACAAATTTGCTTTCCTCTTCTTCTTCAAGAGCAAATCTAACTGCAGTATTTCCAAATGTGAACTGTCACCCCATTTTCAGCTTTGTTTAGACTTCATGAGCATATTTTATCACTCTGACATCGCTATCTAAGAGTTTCACACCAAGGTTTGAGGGAACAGCAGGTAAAAATGGAAAAATAATCTCTACGTTTAAGTTGAAATGAGACCACTGTGAATGTGGACGTGGTTCTTACGCTTCCCAATGTGCACCTCTCTTTAAAATTCAGAGTGAGAGGGGAATTTTACAAACGACACATCTGTCAGTAAACATCTATATCAGATCATCACAGTGTTGATGAATTCATTTTCTGCTCCGAATGAGAGAGAAACAGATTCATCTCTGCCATGCTGAAATACAACACCTGTGGGTCTACGAAAAGTTTTGCATATTGAGCATCCTTCGAATCTACTGACTCTCGAGGCTGATTTATTGAGCGTTTACAGAATGACGTCGTCTTGTTCGAGCAGGCTGCTTTGCATTAAGGAGCATCCCTGCAGGCTCACACAGGCCGGCAAGAAGGATCATAAACAGTGAAAGATTACAAGACTCTCTTTCTTCGGGGGAGCTTAACAGGTACTTTTACTGAGTCTGGTAGAAAAACAGCAACACATACCTTTTTAAATCGTATCTGCATTTAAACCGCTTTTGAAAGTGATGGGTTCCAGATGGGCCGGGCAGACATTCATCTTTATCAAGCCTCGTTTTTTCCTCCTCCTCACTTCACTGAACTAATAATACAACAAGGCCATGTTTCCAACATCTGCAGAGCGTTCTGCTCCCAAACCAGTGGCAAACAATTCAGCGATAAATGGCCTTTTTTACTGCAGGTAATTAGTTGTTTGCTTTCACTACTGAAAAAGGCTGGACTCTGGTTTTCCTTCTAAAAAGGGAGAGCAAATACTTTCCACATTTCTGTGATTACTCACATCTTTACATATGTGGGTAAGGTTCGTCTGTGTGTATGCCTGCAGAGTAAACAGTTTACATATATATTATAGTATAGTGTAGTATAGTACAGTTTTGTGTAGTATTGTATAGTATTGTATGCAATACTATAGTATGGTAATTCAACATTTACTGACTAAATTGTCCTGGTTTTTCAACTACAATTGAAAACCAAGAAAAATCTATATAAATCCAAGCTAGAGACATGAGATGTTGATGAAAAAGCTGCTAAATGGACTTCAATGTAAGATGAATTGGTAAAACTAAAATAAGAGAATTGGGTTACTTTTAATGCTCAAGAGTCAAATTGACTAATGTCAGCTAGGCTACTGCCAGTATCTATGTAAAACTGGCTAACATTAGCTGCTTTAAGCTAGTCATCATAATAGACCAAGAAAAACAAACAAACAAACAAACAAAAAAAACCCGCCTGAGAGTTCCGAATTGAGCAACTGCTAATTCACTGCTAAAAAATACATAATCTATTTGTAGGAAGAAGAATTATGTGCTAGGCTATTTGATTTATCGCAAGCAAACAGTTCATTAGCTAACAGTCAGGCGGCTAACAGCTAGCCAGCTATGGGGAAACATTTTCTGAACCTGTCTACTTAGAGATAAAACAAAAAGCTAGTACACCTTAAACTCACTCATTACATAGAGAAACTGTGAACATAAATATGTTAAGTCAGATTAATTGAACCAGGACTTACATTTGATATTTAGGGTGATATTTTACACTATCTACCTTTGTTGTCACCTTGAAACAAGTTTGGTTAACCTGGAAGTTTGCTTTAAACCTGAGTGATTGTCAGATTTAAAATATCAGTGGTTAACTTGATGAGGAAAATCTTATTATTCTCTCATTATAAATGAGAGTCAAAAAGGAATTTCTTGAAGAGCGGTGTGAGGACACAGACAGACAGGCTGTTTTAGAGAGTCATGTCCTCCACAGCAGCCCGTCTGCTCGCTGCGTCCCGCCAACAGATTCTTTCACTTCTGCTTCCTATGCTGAAAAACTGGACCGGCTGCCAAGCGTTTGGCACATTCAACACCCCCACAGACAACCTCGCATCACATGACCTTCAAACAGGATCTGTGGAGTCTCCCCAACCACCAACACCACACCCCCACCCCCATAAAGAGCACATTTCTCTTCCTCCATTTCACAGCTATGCCAATTGTAAATCCTGCTTGTCCTGGAAAAGCTCCCTCTTCTTTTTTAACCCCCCTCATTTTTTTTTCTTTTCTGCAATGAGCAGTGAAAACCCCCTAATCTCTGTTTAATATGGTTTGGCCGGATGTAAATACCTTTGGACAATGCCCTTAATCTGGGCCAGCCTGACAACCTCACACCGTTACAGAGAAGCCTGCCAGGAGGAGATGGAGGAAAAGAGGGATGGCTCGGCAGAGATCAAGGTGGAGAGGAGAAAGGAGGAGAGAGGGGGAGGGAGGGAGGGTTTCCCCAGCTTGTTGCCTCTATTCTTCTCTGAGCTGAGCTGCGCTTTATCAAAAGAGCCCCGAAAATCAAGTTAAAGATAGACGTTGCCTCTAAACATCCCGCCCCGGCCTGTGCCAGCCTCACCCTCCCTGCCTCCTCCTCCTCCTCCATGGCCCCTCCGCCCGGCTGCGCTAATGAGCATCGGAAGCTACTGTACGTCCGAGCATCTTGGCAGCGCCCAATCATCTTTACTCCTTTCAAACCCGCATCGTTGCCCCCACCTGCCCTCCATCCCTCCAGCCTCAGAATAGGGCCTGGGTTTGGTCCATGGTAATTGTCATTCCAAAGACGAACTGGCCTAGTTTCAATTCAGCAGACAAGTGTAAGAAACTCGGCCCACAAAAGCCAGGATGTCTGCGAAGTGTGTGTGGGGCTACTATACAACATAATTACACTTCCCCTACCAACATGAAGGAACCAATCCGATTACAAGGCGGCTTTTTGGATCCCAGAATTTAGACGTCAAACCCTCTTTTAGATTTTTCAGTCTATATAATTAATTCTTCTTAAACAAAGACAGCAGAGCTGATATGTGGGAGTAAGCTATGCAGTATATTGATTTAAGTTCAACCTAAGAAAGTCACATGACTTCACATGGACTTTGGAGGGAACACTGATGCTCGGTCAGCATTGACAGCTTGCAGAATCAGGAAACTGTTCAGAAAAAGACAAACAAAAAGGCAGAAATTGAGGCAGGAGCAGATGAATAAAGGTTTCAGCTGAATGTAAAGAATCTTCTTCCAAAAATCTGCTAAATAAAGCGTTGCCCACACTTGCCATGATATTCATTATTTCAACTGCATTTCAAGCATTTTACAGTCATCTGTATGCTGATATTACTTTCCAAGGTTTCCAAAAGCAAAGTTCATACAAAAAAGTGACTCAAATGTTCTCAGCATATTAAAATTTAATTAAATTGAAAAAATGTTACGAAAGGGCGAAAAGAAAGTCTATTTGTGTCTATGTGTGCACTGAAAAAAACAAAAAACAGAAACTCTCTTACTCTGCCCTCAACGACCAAATACAACCAGTGATATTCAAAGAAAAACTTGGTGCCATTTAGACAAAATTTAGTGGCATGATTTTACAGTGAAACATCTGAATATTTTTAGACATCCAAACCTTAAATGATCTGAATTAATTACAAAAAGTAGAGTTTGTCTCAAAGTTCAAAGCAAATCTGATAGTTTCACCCACAAGACAGACGAGCGGATGGAAACCGTCTCTGACCACACTGACAAAGCACGAGGAGACGCCTGATTGAACCGTTAAACTTTGACCTCCACTGACCCCGAACCTTGCCTCGACCTCTTGGTGGGACAAGTGTACCCCCCACACACATGCACACACACACACACACACACACACTCTAACACACTCACACACACACACACACACACACATACACTGACATACAACTTTTGATACTCTCCAGCTGGGATGACCTGCCCCCACAAATAATGTCCTGCTGTGTTGGAATAGTGATAGCGTGTGTGTATGTATGTGTGTGTGTGTGTGTGTGTGTGTGTGTGTGTGCTTGTGTGAGG
>JAQFJB010000007.1:3092014-3102283 GCA_029874875.1 Naso minor
AACTTCCAAGAGACGATGATTACTTTTTACTGGCAGTGTACAGTGTGTTTTTGTGTGTGATTTGATGCTGCAGTTGAACTATTATTTTGAACCCACTATTTGCGTGCAGATTATGTACTTTTTGATATGTTACCACGCCTGATAACATTTAAATAGGGCCATTTTGTATTATTACTCTGCATTTCTTGTTCGAACTGACCAATATAAATTCTGGTGTTTTATATGAAATACCTCTGCTGGTCTTGTGGGTTGCCTTTGTTTTCACCCTCTGTGCCCTCCAGTAGTCGGCCGTTGCATTCTCACGATAGCTTGTTTTGACAGGAGCTCAACACTCCAGACTGTCTGAGTATTACTTGACTCCAGACCTCCCCTTTAAATGTGCTGAGCCTCGCCTCAGAAACCTGATTAAAGCCTTGGACAATAATCTTCATAAATTTCCACCCCCTCATCTTTACTCCTTCCCCCCGCTGCCCCCTCCAAGCCCCTCAGTCTCAGCCAGAGCCTCTTGGTTTTGGTCAGAAAAGCGCAGCGAGATCCCTGGCGCCGGGGTTCGTGTGTTTTCACAACTGCTTGGCTAAGCACTAGGAGCAGCCTGTTAGCTCTGCTCCGTCCACCACTGAACGCTTAAGACAAAAAGGATCTTTGAGGAAGTGGTGTTAATGTCAGTCGGTTCATCCCCCCTTAAACCCCACAAGTATTACGTTTCAATCCTGCTGGATTTACTGAACCGATCAACTGCTGCTGTTCAAAGATAGAAGCCCATCTGACTGTGGAGCTGCACCCCATCTCTGACCTGTCTTTCCTCTCTCGCCTTTACTCACCCATTATCCCTCCAGGCTCCCTGCTGAGCGTACACGCACCTTTACAGACGCATCATGCCTAATATATTTAATGCACATACATGCCTCTGCTGTGTCCAGAGTCCAAACTATGCAAACAAACTCTCAAAACTGTAGCTTGTTGTGTTGGTAGAAGTGTTTGATCACACCAAACAACACTTTGAGCGACAAGTTTTCGAAATTAGATAAGAATCAAGTCCGTCTTTTTCTTTATCATAGGTTTTAAAGCTGTGTAAGCAGTTTATTTTTGGTGTCATTGCACTAAAATCCCATAATAACCTTTCGGCATGTTGTAACTCAGGTGGTCTGAAAGAACACTAGACTTCAGCACCTCTCCTTGGCTCTGTATTCAGACCGTCACAGGACTTTTGACCAATCACAAGTCATTTCAGAGAGCATGTGTTCTAATTGGCTGCTCTTCGTTGTGCTTCTAAGTATCAGGTAACACGACTGCAAGCTCATTGGCTGTCGAAACGAGTGATGTGCCTTAAGTTCTAAGGCCACGTTTAGACAAGAGCAGCCCTACTGAAAACAGGAAACTCTTTCATTTGCACCTTTAAAAAAAATAAAAATAAATAAAAATCCACATTTACATGAACAACCAACGTTGGCAGTGTAAGTTTGTGACGGCATACCATCACAGCTGCTTAAAGTTGTTTACTTCCCGTTGCTGCTAAGCCCTAAGCAGCATGAATGACATGAATCTTTGGCGCAAACTGGACTTAAAAGAGAGAGCTACAAAAACAAAAACAAAAAAACATGAGCCGCAACAAAACAGGGAGGGGAGGTTGCAGAGGAGTCTCATGCTACAGCTAACTTAATTTACAGATGTTGCTGATCCCCACTTTATCTCTTCTCTCATGCAAATTGTGAAGTTCAACGACGTGAACATTGCTGGGTTCTGACAGGTGCTCTGTCACCAGCACCAAACAGGAAGCTGCAGAAACTGTTTACTGAACAAACCACTGCACACACAAGGGCAGCACATGGCCAAAATGGCTTCTGGTTTTACTCCCTTGTTTGTTTTTTGCTCAAAAGTTGTTCTTGTAAATTTCCGCAAGGTGCAGGATGGAAAATAATCTCCAAAGGAATCTTGCTGACCCTGCAAGATCCCCAGTATTTAAATCTCAGTCTGCGAATACAGATGTGAGGGTGTAAGTCTTTTTTCAAGGTTTTCTAGTGTATTGGAGCATAACTCTCAAATGTTTAGCAGTGTTTGATAATTTTCACAAAGATTTCCTCTATTGTATCATTTTCTATTTTAAAAAAACATAACATTTTATTATTTTCCACACTACGCAGATTACTAAGTTTGTATTTAGTCTGTTGAATTTGGTATGAAATGGGGTTGGAGCTCTGCTATCTGCTTAGTAATCAGTTTCTGCTGTTCAGGTGTTAACGAGCATTAATCAAAAGCAGCTTGGCTTCATTTCTCACCTCTCTCTGTCACATATACTCCATGTGGTCACAATAGCGCTGGTCCAACCTGGACCAAAAGCACTTTACATTGTAGATCAGTGTGTTAATGGTTAATGGAGGTTACAGGAATAAAGATCAAACAGGCTGGGAGGGATTTTGAAAAGTAAAATTTATAGGCTACTGCAATGCCAGAATGTAACAGAGGGTCTTTGGTGATGTCACTTTTGTACATGGAGAAAAAAAAAATAGAGACAAGTATATTTAATAAAGTCAGCAGAATATAGATGATCTGTACTGGACTTGGCATAAGCTTAAACTAAATGGCGAATTCAGTTTTAAGACAGAGGTTGTCGGAATTTGTTAAAATCAGAGGAAACTTTACAGACATGTCATTCAGCTCAAGTTACATAGCACTAAAGCACTGCATCAAGGTGCTTTTCTTGTCTTTGTCCTTTGGTCTCTAAAAGCTTTTTGATTTGATTTGTTCAGATGAATTGTATATCTGCTGAATCTCTGCATTTGCCACTTGGGAGCGGGAGTGACTCAAGAGCAAGATGCCTTTAAATGTACTGGATGTATGAAATTTATTGTGCCCTTGTTTTTATAGAATTTAATACACAATATGTGTGTTTTCCCCACATTGTATCATACCTTAGATTTATTATTTTACACACATTTTTTGAAACTTCGTTGACATGTCATCCCTTCCTTTTTGCACTTTGCACTTTTGGATTTCTGACCTCAATTATGTAAGGAGGATTATCTGCTTGTTTCTACATATTCTTTCCCAGAGTTTCATAACAATATTTGCCATGCAGGGTGTCAGTGTTAGTGAGAAAAAGCTGACAAAGATATCAAGAGCCCAAGAGCTTCTCCACTGTTAGTTTTCAGACCGCAGAATCCATCAACATTTTTACATCACATCTCAAACAGTCTGAGGTTTATCACCGTTTGTTCCCGTTGCATGCAGGCAAGTAAAGTAAATATCATTATAAATACAGTTGTTCCCACAGGGCTGCCGCTAGTCGGCTTTATTCAAGACAAAACATTAAGAACATGATCCAGTCTTGGCTGGGGGCCATCGATGAGTTGGAGCCTGAAAGCCTCCACATTTTGGCTGCATCGTATCTGGATTAATGCTCGTTGTTTAACCAGCCTCCTCGTCTTCACCTGCGCCCTCCAATACGTGTCTGATGTGGATTTGAAGGGAAAAAATCAATACTACTGTGAGTGCGTGTCGGCTGGGTCACCTGCAGCTCAAGTGTGTGTGCATGCATGAAATGTGGCTTTGAATCATGCAGGCACACACTCAAACACACACAGATCCACCGATTCCAAGGTGTGCCAGAGTGATCAGCAGAGAAGAATTGCAGCAACATGCGTGGGAGACAGCAGAAGAAGAAGAAGCTCATTGTGTAGCCACGCCTGCGGGCGAAGGGACAGAGTGGAAGAAGCACACATATCAATCATGCTCCTGCTCAGCTGCGGGCTGCCAGGCCTGCGCCGACGCTCCCCGGCAGGTGTGAAATACCAGCAGTGAGAAATAATTAACAGAGCAGTGAAGCGCAGGAACCTCTGATGGGCTTTCTGCACACGGAGCACTGATGTTTTCAAGACTCTCTGTCCACTGGCTGCAAAGTTTAGTTATGCTGAATTTAGTTAAGTTAAGTCTGGAATCTCTAAAATGAGCACTGACTAATCTCTGATCTTTCCTGACATCCGTTAATCATTTTGTTAGCCGGAAGTCTTAAAACTTAAGTACTCAGTGACCAATTTTTCCTATTTGTCCACAGCTACTGTTCTTATTTGTTGTACGTTATCCCATTCATAATGACCTGTTATTGCATGTGGCTCTATTTCAAGGCAACAAAGCAAACTCCCTCCACTAAGGAAGACACTCACTATGTTTACATGGACACCAATATTCTGATATTAACTTGATTAAGACAATACTCTGAATAAGACACTGCCATGTAAACAGCATTTTCTGATTACCTTACTCTGAATAAGGTCATAGTTGGAGTAAACAGTTGTTGAATTTACACATGTGGAGTACTCCAGTTTTAGTCACATTATTGTACACATATATGCACTTCAGTTGCACTATGCCGTCCTATCGGAGTTTTCGCAGCATTTTGCAACAGCAACACTAAGTTTACGGCAGTCAAACTGCTTGACGACTCGTACTCTAGCTTCTGGCTCGAAGTTTCTGAAAAATTAGAAAATAAAAACTCAAAAGGTGAAACGGTAGCAACAGGTTTGACTGCTGTGTTGTTGTTGTTGTTCAACTTCCGGTTTCAGGTCAAATCCCGCGAGATCAGACGTGACGTGGGCTGAACGTGGAATATGAGTGGAGTATTCTATAAGCAACTCCTGTAAACACCTTAATCGAAATACTGTCTACTTAGAATAATGTCAGTAGTCAGATTATTGCAGCTCATGTAAACAAAGTCAATAAGTTGACATTAAGAGCTATATGTTATCACGCATTGTTTTCCGTCAAAACATTGGGTGATCCCTTCAGATCTCCTGAGACATTCAAGAAGCTGATATTTTTGCACATTTCAAAACTTCTTGTTGGTACTTTGCTGCACTTTTTTGCATGCCAGCTCTGATAAACTGTCAATCAGCTGGGCATTAGGAATGTGCCTCTTGTTGCTGGCATGCTCGTGTGTGTCTATGTGAGCCCTCAAGCACATCTGTAATGTAAACAAATGGGAACCCATGGGCAAAAACTGCTCCAGAGTGCTAAATGTGAACCAAAAATGCTTCCATGGTCAAGAATGATCGTTCAAGCTGAACTTTTATCTGCTCAAAATAAACTCAAAATGATATCCAGCATATTGTCAAAATGTTACCTTCTGTTTCTTAAAGAAAAAAAAACAAATAAATAATTTTTGGCATCTTAAAAGTACCAATTTTGTGTTAACTTGTCAGAAAATGGCTGAATTCTGCAAATAATGAACTGCACATTTGGAGCAGGTATGTGCTTACATGATGTATTTGTTTGCATGTTTGGCAGATTTTATTATTATTTTTTTAAATAATCATTTTGATATAAACTTGTGTTTTGTTAAGAAAAAAAAAATCCTGAATTCAAGCCAAAAAGCAAACTATCATTTAGCTTTTAAAGACTTTGCGGATCCATTTCAATCACTTCTATCCAAACAATCCAGGATTAATAACTACATTAAACAGAGTGTGTGTGTGTGTGTTTGTGTGTGTGCAGTCAATCTTATTAGTTTAGTCAAGTGGGTGCCTTATTTTTGGATGAAACTCTTTGTAATTCCAAGTCTCCAGGAGCAGATTGAACTGCACTTTGTTTCATTGAACAGGTTTGAATGTGAATGTGAAAATAAATGTGGGAGACGGGTGTTGGCTGACAGGTGATTAAGGGCATTTCAGGTGAGCAGATCCCACCACAGATTCCACACTTTCAACTGTATCTGCATCCTAAAACCCCTTTACACCCACTTTGAGCACCAATCAGACCCACATGAGATACATTAAGGCAGAATATAGTTGAATAAAATGCATGTTTTTGGGAGACTTGATGAGAAATGACATACTTTGCTGTTTAAAGAGTTGACATAAGTAATTACATATTTTGCAAGTCCATGCCTGTTGCACTAAAGAGCGATGGAGCAGCCAAAGTCCTCAGCAGCAGATGTTTCTTTCTTTTCTTCTTCTTTTTTTTTTTAATAAATCCAAACACTAACACTGCAGAGTGTAGTGAAACTGTAAAACGCCGCCAGTAAAATATGAAGCTAGACAGCACTATGTAAGCCATGCATTCTCACGTCTCCTGGCTGCTGCAAATGCCTGAGACAGCTAATTTCTCTGGGAAGATTTCAAGTCACATTTGTTGCTTGCACATGCACGTGGGTTGGCAGCTGCAGCTGAAGCAGCAGAGACTCTTTAAATATCTGGTTCCACCGGTGAACTTTTATCAGCATCTAAGATCTGAGGTTGCTCAAGAGCCTTGAGGTAATACAAAATCAATTGAAGCTCTGTTCATGTTTGTTGTCTGAAAAAAAAACGGTGCTCATAAATGCAACACTCTTTGATTCTGTGCTTAGTTTATTCAGTGAGGGTAATTAGTTTTCATTTTCATGACTGGAACTAATTTAATTGCCAAAACAAAGATGTGGGGGAAGGGAACATGTTTAATTCATAGAGCAGATATTGGCATTTGTGGAAGACAAACGATGCGGAGCAAATATTGCTCTGGAGGAACCAAGTCTTCCTGGAGCTCTGGAGCTTCAGATCTTCCTCAGCCTCGTCAGCCTGGAGGTGTAGCCCATGTACGCCTCTCCCAGACCCTCGCAGTGACTAATTATTCTGCTCTTTCGCTGCCATCCTTAATTACAGGAACTAATGTTTGTATATGACTCCAGCAGCTTAGGATCTCCCAGTCAGCCATGGCTTTTCCTGGTGAGGAGACATATTGCTTCCAACCGCAAAGTTAATAATGCAGAATGGTGCTGGCAGCCAATTTCAGTGGCATGTGTTGAACTGATGACCTGCTGTTCAAAAGAAATACCAAGAGGTCAGAGAGAGAGAGAGTGAAATGCAAAACGAAAAATGAAAGTGTTTCTGGATCTTCTGCTGGAATGTATATAAATTTTCTGGATGGGTTTCTTTAATGTGAACTTGAATGCTCATCTCCTTGTTACAGCAGCACAGAGGAGGTTTGCTGCAATACATTTTAGGTAACAGGAGGCACAGTGTAGAGACAGTGTGGAAAATAAAAATGAGAAAAATTGTATGAATGTAAAGAGGATGGGTATGGAATACACAATGCATTTCCCTGAAAACATTCATCAATACACCGAGGAGGTGGGGATCAGCCAACGACTCGTTCTACTTCCTGGGTGGCTGTTGTGGTTCAGGAGGTGGAGCTGTTTAGCGTCCAGTCACAAGGTCGTCTCTTTGATCCCCATCTCCTCCTTTCCACACGTCAAAGAGTCCTTTAGTAAGACAATGAACTTTCATTGTTTGATTTTCATGTGTCAGGTCGTAGCATGCACACTGTTGGTTGTCATTCCCAAATTTCTGACCACCATTTCTGAGCAATGACCAAAAAGGACCAATCAGTTTTCAGGACTCCCCAAGTGGAGCTGCCCACCAGGGAACTATATACAATTAAATGCTTTTTTTCTCTGTTGGTATTCCAGCCAATAGGAACCCCTGAAGCAATGTAAGATGACATCACTTCTGCCTGACATACAGTGCAACTTTTGACATACAATAACAACAACAAAAACAACAGCAGATAAAAGCTATCGCTTCACTCTCTAGTATTCGGTGATAATGTCTGATGAATCTACTCGTTGAATGCCATTCAAGTCTCTGAAAGCAACAGCAAGATGGAGTTTATTCTTGTTATGAGCTTTTGTTTGCATTTTGTGTCCTCTTGTGTACACATCTGTTGGGTTTTTAAAAATGGTTGTTGCTGTCATTGGCTCCTGAATTCAACCAATCAAAGTACACTCATGTCACTCACACCCCTTTTCCACCAAAATTAGGGGTCCACACAGGTTTTTTAAATGTGGGTTAACCCAAGGCAAAGTGAGGTGAGAAAAATCCACATCCACTGCAGGGTCAGATGGTGAGCGTACCCATTCCCATTGCACAAAAAACCCTGATCTCAGCGGGTTAACGCGGGAGTTTTGACCAGTGGAAAAGGAGCACGAGAGTTCCTCTGGTGCTGCAAAAAGTTCCTGACAGTGTAGAAGAATTACAGTCATTCTAGTTCCTGCAGTGCAATAAAAACGGAAGGTTCATAGAAGTATGAAACGGTTCCTCTGGTCCAAAAGTCTCCTGTGATTGTCAGCTTATGTCACAGTGTGAAGTGGAATTTAAGTTCACAGCAGGTATGTTTTCTTTTTATTGTTTTTACTATTTTTTAAAAACAAAAACAAAAAAACTCTGTTAATGAATTGAAATGACAAGTCATTGAATTTCAACTCAAAAAGAATGTAGATAGCCTGATTAATGTCTCATGTCGAATTCATTCACAAACATACTTTCATCAGTTTGTGTCTGTATAAAAGCAAAAAAGCTCAACCTTTATGCCCTCAATAAGGCTCATAGATCTCAAGAACATCCAGATTAATAAGAGTCCAATAGAGAAATGAAGTTAATCAATCAGGGGAAGCATGCACCACATGAAAAGCACGTCTCCTGGAAGTAATTGCGTCTGTATGTGCTCCGTGGGTCGGCTCTGAAGAAGCCACATGAAGAGCAGTCGTTACTCTGAGACCTTTTGCTGTCAGTGCTGTGATTCATATGAGCTAATATATGAAAAGTAGCAGAGCTCGATGTAAACTTACTCAATGTGCAGAATAAAAAGGAAATGCTGATACAAGCACTGCAGAAGAAGCATATGTGCCGGAGAAAGAGGAAGATTAAAGATGTTGGCCTTAAAAAGCTACAGGAAAAAAAAAAACAGCTTTTTCATCGCAAGTTATCTTCATTTCATATTTTGGCGTGCAGACCTGACATATCAGTTGTTCAGCTTCCTCATCAGCTTGTTCAGTCTTTCTGTCTTGTACTTGTTGCAGTCATGTTTTTGAGCAGAGCAGGACACACGCTGATGTTACCTGAGAGAAAAAACATGGAAAAAACTGAGAAAAACACTCTGAATCTTTTAAAAAACTGCCGCTCTATGTGGGACAATGATAAACTACTCCAAATAAGAAAAGCTTTCATTTCATTGACCCGTGTTAAACAAAGGTCTGAACTCTTATGAAAGGGAATATAGGATTTATCAGTTCTAACTCGGGCCAGTTTTTAAGACAGATGACTTGACACGCTGAGTAAGCAACCAATTTGTCTGCAGCCGGTGTTGTTACCACGTAGTTTACAGTAGGGATCTGTAATGAACACAGCTCCTCAGCAGCAGATAATCGCAGCACTCGTGTTGCAGAATGCTGTGGGCGCTTTGAGTGTGTTTTTAGACCGTGAACAAAATCTAAACGACTGAAGCTTCCTGAAGGTTTAAACTTTCTGTTGCTTTTGTGCAAACTCAGCTTTGATAAACGGCAGAGTTGCGGCTCCCTGCAGACTTCCTTATTGCATAACCCTGCTATAATACAACAGAAAGCTTTCTAAGACTGTAAGTATTTTCATGCATTGTTAACTTAAAGGAGAATATCACTGTTTTTGAACCCACTCCCTTTACTGACCGTGCTGAACACCTCACTGTTAGCCTTGGTAGCATTCCTGTAGGCATCGTCTATGTTGCCTTTTCTGCTGCTTTTAAAGTTTGCCCCTTCATCAGTCCCCGATCTACTTTAATTTGAGCCTGAACCTCTCTCTCTCATCTCAGTCTTAGCTTGAAGCTGTCAAGCTGTCGGCCTGAATCTTTGTCTGAGCGTGAGCCTCAACCTGTTGGTCTAAACGAACCTGCCTGAGTATAAACTTGAAACTGTTCCTCTCTGGATCTAGGCCCTATGACGTGTCTCTGTCTAAGCCTTGGTCTAAACCTGTCTCTCTGTCTGAGCCTATGCCTAGAAGTTTGTCTCTCTGCTTTGGCCCGCACCTGAATCCAGCTCTCTGTTAGAACCTGAGCTTGTCTCTCTTTGTCTCATGTCTCTCTGTTTTAGTCTGATCCTAAACCTTTGAAACTGCTTTTCTGTCTGAATGCAAACCCATCTCTCTAACTCTCACCTCTCTCTGATCTCTCTGTCTCAACTTGAACCTAAATTTGTCTTTCTGTCTTAATCTGAGTTTGAACCTGTCTCTCTGAGTTTGGGCGTAAGATTCTTTTTGTCTAGACCTGAGTGTTGAAACTTTTTTTAAATCGAGGCCTAAACATATATGTGAGAACCTGTTTGAAGGCCAATTCATACTTTCCGCATCTGTGTGTCCGCAGGGGTCTACTCAGGTATGTGTGACGTAAAAACTGTCATCAGCCCATGTCCGTGAGGGTCCACCAGGGTCTGCACGGGCCCGCCTGTGGATGACCATGTGGAGCCCAAAATTTGTGACCACTATAAAAGCACGC
>JAQFJB010000007.1:3353951-3364685 GCA_029874875.1 Naso minor
TTCCAAGTGCTGCCTTCCTAGCTGGAATATTAGCGTGAAGAAGGATTTTGACACAGACGTTTTTTTGAACTAATGTCGCACATTTTTAGCTACTTTCTGTAACGTTTATTAAATATGGACAAGATGTAACAAACACCATATCTCATAGATAAAGCTATTTTGGGACAAATGAGCAATGTTGACAAAGGGCAGTGACATGAAGGAACACTGGGATGGTCCTTTAATTGTAATTGTTGTTGTTTTTTTAAACTGTTGAAGAGTTTCTGTTCAAGAGTAGGGCCTGACCAATGGGATTTTTGGGGCTGATGCCGATACCGATATTGGAGTGTAAGAAAATTCCAATATCCGATATGTCTGCTGATTTTCTACTTATGATGTTTTGAATGTGGTTATCAAATACATGTGACAATGATATGTAATCGAGGCAGGATATCTAATAAACTTTATTCCAAACATCAGTGCACTGATCGCCCTCTACTGGACAACCTACTTGATGACACCATTTTAAACTACTAGTCCAAGCATTTCTCGAGCCTTAAAAAACGGCACAATATCGACACTTATTGGAGAACATAAACACCAATACCAATATATCTGTAATAGGCCAATCTCTGCCGATAATGTCGGCAAACTGATATATTGGTCGGGCCCTATTCAAGATTCTCTCCTTATTGTCCTACAGTCTAGAATCCAATCAATAAAGTTGTGGATGAATTTGATTTGACAATCTGACAACCTTTTTTTTCGTTTAAATTTTCTGTGATACAGTTATCTTTAATTCTTTAGGATAGAATAATGCAGCAAAACCTTGCCTGCCTGACAGCCCTTTTTTTTGCCAGTTCCTTGTGACAGTGTGGAGTGACAAGTTTCTCCACGTTTCTGCGTTAACAGTATAAGCATCACTGGGTGAAAAAACAGGGAGAGCTTTTTGCAAACAAGGTTCATAATACTCTTGAGTTTGAATAAGGATTCCTACCAATCTGCCTCAAGGAAACTGAAAGGACTAAAACAGATTCTTCTCCCTCTATGTGACTCATTGTACTTCAAGGTCCTTTGTAGAAAAGCAGCCATCAAATAATGAGGTGTTTACCTCAGGTGCCTGGCTGGAGGACAGTACAGGCTTGTTTAGCTCAGTGGAATTTTCTAAGACATATTGATGCCCTACAGATAATACTGATAAGCTTTCAATGTATAAGTGTCAGGAAGGAAAACAAGATGTAAATACTTTTGAAATTTGGTTTTGTTCAACAAAAAATAACTACATCAATTAAAAAAAAACTTATTTTATGCCTTAAAGGTGGCAAATAATAGGAGAGAGCAGTAAAGAATATGTAAGAAATTTGACGAAAAGAAGCATATATGGCTTTTTGAATTTAATTTCCTCAACAACTGACCAATCAATTAAATTTGGCCATTAAATTTTTTTTTAAAAAAGAGTGTTCATTACAAATGACTAAAGAAAAAAAAATCACTGTATCAAACATCGACATGGTCCATGTGACGTCTGTCGTCATCTTGGCTGTGAATGACTCTAACTCTGGCTAATCCAAAATGGGGCAAAGAGTTAGAGTAAGGGTGGAGCACAGATTTCTTAGACAGTCTGTTAGTACAATTAATAGCACAACAAGCATTATTATTTGTCCAATATTTGCATTACAAACTCTGCAAAAAGGCACCAACACATCAAACACATCCAAGAGGTCAAGTTTAGTGACTGGAATGCGCCAAGGTGACACCTAGCAATTAGCTGACAGGTAGCTGTCACCCAAAACTAAAACCCCCTAATTATGCATGACTTTGAGCTTTAATTTAATTTATGAGTGAATTGAACAGGAAGTCATCCCGAAGCAAATTAGTTATAATGAGTGAAAACTGTGTAACCAGGCTGTAAACCTGTTCATGTCTGCTCCAGAGTTGGACGTTTTATACGCATCTATGTTGGCTGATATACTTCTCTCTGAGGAACTGCTGTTTTTGGCAATTAACCCTTCGCTAATCAGAGCGTAACATCTGCCAGCTCTGACCGGGATCTGACAACTATATGGCTGTGCTTCATTGAAACTCATACAGTCTTGTCAGATTTTAATCATTATCAGGCTGGTCCTGTGGATTTCAAGTTTGTCGTGGTTAAACATTGTGTCTGGGGCACTTTTAAAAGTGATGCAAATTGAGATTTGAAGGAGATTCACGTTCTTTGCCTTTCCTAAAAGCCAAAAAGTGTAACGTAATGCTGTGGGTTAAACTGTTCGCCCGTCCTCATTCCCTGTTGAACTCCTCGCAGTTTAACAAGCACAGCTAACCTTACAACTGCTTCAGTAAACCTTCGATAAACATAGAGGCTGTGTTATGTTGTTTTTAGGGGATATTAGCCAGTTTATTTGAGTTGCTTATTACTATTAAGAGTGCTAGCGAACCTGGCCAGCTAAGCTAAAATCTATGGCTGAAGTCTGGAACCAGCAACAACGCTGATAACCCGAACTCAAACCTGACCAAAAAGCCAAACTTTACTTTTAACATCAATATACAAAGAGGCATGTCATTGCGGGAGAACTTGTTTGTTTTACGAATGAAGTGAAACACAAGTTGAAGCAGCTGCACTGTGATCTGTGGGCTTTCGCATATATCTTTATCTTCATAACTCTAACCTGTTTTCACTGCTGAGTCACTTGGACTCAGTTAGCTTCAGTGTGAGCTCCGTGCTAACTCCGAAAGCTTCACCGACATAGCAACAGTAACTGGGGGGCGTGGCTTAGAGAAGGGTCAGTTCCATGCTACCTTCATTTTTTAGCCACTAGTGTTGCTGCTGGACTGATTCTCAAAACAGTTGCCCTGTAATTTTCTGTCTATGAACTTCTCAATAAATCAATACTCATTCCAGCAAGAGATTTTTTTGTTGGCTGCTCTGTAATGTGGATCAGTTTGTCATCCAGACAATGTGAGACCTTATTAAATGTTTTTGTGTAAATACATTTTTTGTGCTATGATGATATAATGACTATTCCAGCTTGAAATACTGATTTAAAATGCAGGTTTACGTTTACAGTAAATGTGTCACATTTGGAAAGGTGAGATTATACTGAGTAGCTAGAATTAGTCAGTTGGAGATTTTCACTGCTGTAGTTTAAGATTCAGTATGAACTAACTAATCACAGATTATGAAAAGTAAGGCACTGAACTGTAGGAAGGCTTTCAGTGACAGGTGGAGCTGACAAATAAGTGGTGAACTGCAGTGAAAGTGTGAGACTGTGAGTGTGATGAGAGACCAGCGGAGACTTGTTCTGATGGAGCCGAGATGAACGCGACCGTGACCTTGTGAGGTGAAGATGAGTTAAAGAAACAAAACAAGTCATCTTTCCACACACATTTCATCAACCACACTAGACTTGACTTGAAAATACACCTTGCCGATTTGGTTGCCTTTCAACAGTTCCGTGGTTACAGTATTGCACAAACGCTCTCTGTGGAACGCCGGGGTGGCTTCCCACCTGAGCAATCAATCTATCCAGTTTTGGCTGCTTATCTGGAACGAGATTACAGTGGAGTCCCGTTACCAGCAGCTCTTCAAGAGGCTTTTCCAGTCCAGCATGATGTGGATTTTCCCTCACCTGCCGATGGAAAGGATAAGATCTGAAATACAAGCAGTTACACTTGCACTCCTTCATAAGGAGCCCAGGAGCTCCCTTAGAGATAGGATAATGATCTGAGATGTATAGGGGGAGCTTGAAAGGAGCAGTTGCCGTTGGAAGAAGAAGTAGTTGTGGATGTGAAATACCTGGCACAGCTTGTGCCTCCATTGTTCTTGAAATGTGACCTTGAAGCTCACATTCACACATTTAGAACTATTATTTCACTTCAAGAGGGTTTAATGTGGGCTTGCAACTTACAGTATGATTACTTTAATTAGATTAATCTGCTGCTCATTTTCTCACTTAAGGCTGATTTATAGTTGTACGTACAACACTGTAGTTTACATGAGTGGCCAACGCCGTTCTGAGCATTCATGCTCCCCCGGTGGTGAGTCTGTGTCGCACGCCCATAGACATTAATCAGAGACTGGCAGACACTCTCCAAGGTTTAGCTTCAAGCAGAAGCCAACGGGCTGTTGCAGCTACAAGCTAGTGTCAAGCACAGTGTCCTCCATGATTTCGGAGGTCTGTAAAGCTTTATGGAAAGCACTGCGGCCACAGTTCCCTCTATGGATGCAGGTGACGACTAATTTCCCTGACGTTTAAACGGAAAATTTTGATTGCTACTATAGTCGACTCGTCTATAATTAAGAAAGCACTTGGAAAACCATCTAAGCTGAGTACAATTTAATGTATAAGGTTAAATCATTTAAAACGAAAGTTTTGCACACGAGATTGCACACATTAGAAAATGTGAGCCGAGCTTCAGTTGAAACATAACCGTTGTGCAACTTGGTATTCAGGATCAACATGCTGCATTAACTTGCAGAAGCCTTTGCCCGTAAGATCACTGGCAGTCATTTCGCTGATGAGTTGCTTTATATTTTCTGAACTGTCGACATCACGGCGTCTGTGGGTTGGAGCGGCAAGTGTTGTAATACTCTTCTGTCGAGTGTTGCTAGCAATAGCTCGTTCTCTTTGCAGGTTTTTGTCCATGTGTATAAATGCAAGCTTTTGCATTCACGGCCGACACACAACCTCATTATCACTTCGTTCTTTGTCAAAATTCTGGCAAACCGAGCTGATTTTCCTTTGAGCTGTCATCTCTCTTTGTACCTCTTAAGCTTCACTTTTCCACCTGCTGGGGTGTGCAGGAGGGGGAAGGGGCAATTTCCTGCAGTGGAGGCTGGCTGCATAACATTGAGACACAACAGTTAATCAGCACTTTACACTGTTAATTGAATAATCGCTAAGCGACTTAATATTTCTGGTGCTGACTAGTGAGGGAGTGGGCGTTTAAACACTTAATGGACTAGTCACTGGGAGGCAGGTTCTTGGTGACTGGAGACCAAGAGGACTAATCACAGCTGTTCCAGTGTGCGTTGCTGTGACGTGTAGCTAAATGTCTACAGAGGTGCATAGGGACAAAAAATTGGCCATGACATTTGTGGCCTGGACCGGCCCCCAACAATTACTCCAACACCACTAACCAGAATCCTTTGCAGCCCCCTTATGCGTACGGAAAAGCAAATAAGCGTTGGATTTTTGCATGCTTGGTGACCACTGCATGCAAGTCCTTTTTGCATGCAAATTTTTTTGGCTGCAACTTCTCTGCCCAAGTCTTTTATTCATTCTTGTTTATCCATTTTGTTAGTCTACCTCCGTCCTCCACAGGTGTTTTGCTTTGATCGGTGTTTGGCAGGAGAAACGGAGAGGACAGATAGCGATGGCCCAATCACATCTCTGTGCCGTCTGGTGTCATTACAAAATGAGCCAATGAGGTGCTGCCACAGTTATATAGTTTGGTCATAAAGAATGTAGGCATGTATGCGTAGATTTATTGAACATTTAAATCACATTGGCCCACCAGTATGCCGTTACCAGTCCAGTGAACCTGAATCAATGATATTCAGAAATGTGTCAAAGTAAATGTTTTTAGAATATGTCAGACCTGAGAAAACATGAAATGAAGGCATGCTTTCTCAGCTAACGTTAGGCTCCAGCGTGTCCTGCGCTTCTTGGGAAACACCATGCAAACACATACCATAAATTGCCATTTACAACATGTGTGTAATTAGCCTGCTGACAGAAGTTCTTTAAAATTCCTGAGGAAGAAAAATGAAGACCAAATGTGTGCCTGCTGTTTAAAATGTGCATATGAGCAAACAGGCCAGAGCAGAGCGGACCATCAGGAGGAATTCCCTCTCCGCCTGGGCTTTCTCAACGACCGCAGCTCCAGAGATGACGGCTGCCAAGAAAGCCTGTGGGCACAATTAGCCAACAAAAGGCCCGGCCTCCTCCTCGGCGCTGGCCCGGCTCTCGTAGATTCCCCTACAAACACAGCAGGGGCACTTTTTAATCTTTTGCCCTCCTCACTTCTCAGCTTTACCTCTCTCTTAAATTCCAGGGTTTGTCCCTCCTGGGGCTCCTGGCATCTGTTTTGCATGTACCTGCAGTACACTGCCCTGCATGGGAGAAAGGTTGGTTCCCTCTCAACCTGACTGCTTATATCCACGCAAGGGTCATATAAGTTGACTTCCTGTTGTCTTGGAGCAGTTAAATACGCATCAAAATGTGTTTTTTAAAAATGCAATTATAGCAGAATCTGCGTTGTGTTAGAGTGATGAGTGATTCTTACCAATAAGTTCTCCAGAATGCACAAGGTCCCTCTCTTTCAGTTGATAAAAACACCTGAAGCCATCAAACAGCAGTCTTTAAGCAACACACCGTGTAATTAAGCAAAGGTCAAACAGCATGGCTCCCTACCTTTAATAATGTATCCCTTTATTGATTTATCTTGATCCTGCACAATAGGCAGACAACCTTCTGTGCTTTTATAGAAAACATTTTCCCAATTATTGAATATGACTTATCAACAGAGCAGATTTTTTCAGGATGTGTCCTCAGAAGTGACATCAAAAAACTCTGCTGATATTCTGTATTTCTCTGTGGTCTTTGGCAGAAAATATTTCCCAACAAATGCGCTTTTTATGCCTAAAATATACACTACGTGCTTATTTATAATTTAGCCTCTTTAAGAAAAAAAAGCACATATTCATGACCTGCTTTTAAAGATATACATCTTCAGTAGGAGAACTTATGACGATATGAAAGAGGAAGCTGGAAACTATTAAGAGACGAACTTCCACATTGTTGGTTTTGGTCTTTCAAAATGATTTCTTGGCAATAACAAATATAGAATCTCTCAAGCCTTTACTGTAAGTGAGTGGTGAGGAACCTTTTTCCTATCAAGAGCCATTTCAATCTTTATTACATCCTTCCAGGGCCAGACTGAATTATTGAACACATACAGCATATCACACTAACCTCTAATGCGATGGAGGGAGCTGCTCCTCTTTGGCGCGGCGTCTAAGGACAGATGGTGATGATGATGATGCTGTTGCGGCTGATTTCCAGGTTGAAGTCAGTGATGAAGTTGTAGGTCATGAGGTCCATCAGCTAGTTCAATATTAAACGGCGTAACAAGTTTTTTTGTTCAGTTCGTGAAACCTCTTGCCAAACAGCTGCAGGAGTTTTGCACACTCACGTTTCTTTCAGGGTTAAAGCAGGCTTTTGTTCTTGCAGAGCAGGAGAATGCACAACAGAAAATAACCTCAATTTATTTTACATTTCAAAGCAGAGAGCTATGAAGCTGCATGAGACCTTGGAGCTTGATGTTCACCTCTGAGATGTTTGTGGTAACGTCCACCATGAAAGGCAAATCACACAGCCACTTGCTTTCACTGAGCTTCACAGAAGGTTTAGCCTTCATTTCCATGAATTCCTTAGGCGGTGCTAAGAGCGCCGTGGCCAGACTGCTTTACAGATTCTCTTCTGAATGGGTATCAGCCTCTCCGTTAGCTTGAACATCACAAAACATGCCTACATAACTGTCTCCATCAGAATGCAGTCTTGTTAAAGCTGCTTGTTTGGCACCCACACTCAGCCCAAGAACATTAACTTCAGCCAAGCGTATTTGTCTTGCAACCATTGATCACTGAGCATCTTTGAGGCAGCAAAAACAGTAAAGATTTGCCTTTTTCATCACTGCAAACACATCCACACAAACTAACTGACAAACACTCGCCTTTGACTTAAACAAAAAATAGGAAATTGTCCTTGATGAAAATGGGACATTCTGCAGCGACTTCTCCACTATGATCCACGTGATGTCATCAGTGGTACATGGAAGCTCACATGTTATGTTTTTCTTTTATCACAGAAAAAAATGAATGGCAGCCTAGAGAATATTTTGTGTTTCTGAATTGTCTCTGATAATGTAGAAATACAGTCAAATACAGCAGCGTTCACATGATTTTATGACATGGTAATAAGACTCAAGCAGTTTGTTTTTTTTTAAATCAGAGTTAGGGCTGGGGAATGTATCAATATTTTATGGATATCGTGATAGGAGACTAAATCTTGTTGTAGATTTTTTGATACCGTTATATCATCATATTGCATGTGTTGCCTTGTTGTGGGTCTAAAGGCTGCTTGACTGTAAAGTGATGTACTGTCATTTTCTGAACCCACTGAATTGTTCTAACATTTGTCTTCACAGACTTAGTCATTAAATCCACATTACTGATGATAATTTGTCAAAAAAATTCACTGCTTAATATTTTGTAGAAGTGCAAATAGTCATACCTACAATATCACAAAATCGATATGGAGGCATTTGTTCAAAAAAAGCGGGATACTGGATTTTGGCCGTACCGCCCAGGCCTAATCACAATGCAGTATTGTCACTGCTGTGCACAAATGTAATTGCAGGTGACTGAATTAAAAACATTTTTAATCAAATAAAGAATGTGAGTAACATACAGAAGTACTGACAGAAGTAAGAGAAACACATTTGAATGTTGTACAACTTAAAGGAGAAGCTCAAGTTTTTTGCATATTAAGCCTTATAATAAGGATATTTACTCTCATAAACGATGTTCTACAGCATCATTATGACAACTGGTGCTGTCCTGAGAGCTGGAGCTCGTTGCTGACGTCACCACTAGCTAAAAAATACAACGATGGAGCATGTGCACTTTGACAATCCATCAAAAAATACAATAAATGCTCATTTTCAGATAGTAAACTTGCAGAATGTTTAGTGGTGTCCTCTCATGTACCGACACTAAAGCACGAATCTAAACAAGAATATACGACCTGCAAACAACTGTTTGTTTGTTTCGTGAAGCAGCTGAAAGAGCAACGTTTGGGTTATGTATCCGTCTTTAGCTTTGCGTTTTAGTGTTGGTACATGAGAGGAAACCACTAAACATTCGTTGAGTTTCAAGTCTTTTAAAACAAACGTTTATTGTGTTTTTTGACAGATTGTCTGAGTGCACACGCTCCTCTGTTGTTTTCTAGCTAACGGTGACGTCAACAACAAGCTCCAGCTCTCAGGACTGCACCAGTTGTCATAATGATGCTGTAGAACATCGTTTATGAGAGTAAATATTCTCACTATAACACTTAATGTGCAAAAACCAAACTTTGGTTTTTGCACACAAAGTTGTAGCCAAAGTCCTAAAAAAAAAAATCCTATGTTTCATTAAATTTGAGGAGAATAAGATTTTTTTTTCTCCTGAAATAAAAATTCAACCTGCAAACCTATTGTTTTCTTTTTCTTCTCCATATTAGTACTGGTTATTTATTTATATTTATTTCTTGCTGAACCGCTGAACACCCTGCTGCTTTTAAAAGATTAAGCTTCCACTAAAAAAAATCCATCCTGCTTTCACCTCCTCTGGGTTGAGCCAGACTGCACCTGGATTGTGCTTGTGGTCGCCAGGATTGCAAAACCTCGTTCAGTCCACATGTGTCTGTGCCCTGAGATGAGCCTTGTGGTTGCACTCGCACACACTTTGGAAATTTGAGTAGGCCTGTAAGGTATTTCCTTTAATCTTCTTTTGGTCTCATTATCTTCTTTAAACAAGTGAGGAGCATTTATAGTCTTTCACATAGAGTTCTCATTTCACCCTGTTTACTGCACCGAAACAAGCTGCCTGTAAATAGTTTTATTCTCTGTATGACTGCGTCAGGTCAGGTAGGGAAGGTTTCCTGCAGTGTTTCACTGCCACGGAGCTCTGTGACTCGATAAAAGAGTCAGTAAATCATATTAAATGTGGACACGAGCGTACTGTACACTGCGTGGGCTTAATCTCAATCTTTGCCTCGGGCATCCAGATCACTAAAACTGCCCCTGAATGTATTTTGTACAAATGTTATTTTTCTTCTAAAGGACTGTGCAAAGTCATGTTCCCTTCACATTTTTTGTTCTCCTTTGATAACACGAGGATCAAAAAGGGGATTCAAGCAGCGGGAAGGTTTGGCAGGTGTTTGATTTGCAGCCCATAGAAATATTTGTTGTTCCAGAGACAGAAATCACAGGAACATCTCGGGCAACATTTTCACATTTTTACATAAAGAATCAAAATTCTTATCTCATACCATTCAGAATCGAGTCATGAATGCCAGATTTTTTAATCTACAGTGTGCACATGCTAGATTTATCTTGTAAGTCATCATATTAATCTCAACGACCAAGGCCACTGCAAGCGTTTTTTGAATTAATGACTGAAAACTTTCCTTTGGGACATGAACAAAAGTGTATTGTGGCACACACAGACCGAAGCACTCCGATGTTAGTTCATTTAGCCAAGAAGCATTTTTAAATCAGGAATCTTTTTGAATCAAAAATCAATTTTGAGTCCAATTGTGACCCAGGAATCAAAATTAAACTGAATGATGTCATTTTCAAAGATTCAGAGCCCTTGCTTTCACTGCTTGACTGTTTGTCTGTCTGTTTTAAGTAGATGCAACGATTAATCAAATAATCGACGATCGAGAGAAAAGTAGTCGGCAACTGTGTTGATAATTGATTAATGGGTCATCATTTTTCAAATAAAAAAATAAAAATAATTGCTGGTTTAGCTTCTGAAATGTGAAGATTTGCTGTTTTTCTGTGTCATTTATGAAAATAAATTTAGGAGTCTTCGTGTTTTGATCTGTTGTTTGTACAAAGAAGCAATCTGAAGATGTCACATTTAGCTCTGGGAAACTGAGATGAGCATTTTTTGCACTTTTTTGACATTTCATGGAATAAACAATT